>MU001787.1:0-118972 GCA_010093585.1 Melanomma pulvis-pyrius CBS 109.77 | reverse complement strand
AGTGGTTCGGAGGAGAATGGTGCGGAGGGGGCGTGCGGTCAGGGTCCGGGGGATGGGGAGGATGGCCATGGTGGATTGGATTGGATTGTAGTACGAGTGTGTAGGGGTCAATTGGGCACAAGAGGGGGCTTGATAGCTGGCTGATGCTGCTGCTGCTGATGATTATATGAGGCTTGAAGAGGTTCCATGGCCGCCCTTTTGTACGCTTGTCGTGCGTTCATTACGGCTTGGCGGTCGATGATTTATGACGCCGTGATTATAGCGGAATAGATGCTTCTGGATTGGTGTGCGGGGACGGATGGGTTGGTGAATGCACTTTGGGGAGCTTGAGACGCTTGCGGGGCAGGAACGCAGGGTACTGTCATTTTTCTATGCGGGTTCGAAACAAAGGGAAAGCGAGGGGGCAGAAGGGGATTCATCGATATAGGTCTATTTCGCGGTAGCATTGCCATTGGGGTACGGACTAGGTGCGGTTTTCTTCACACAGTCACACAGTGACGTAGCAATTGCGTATACTAGAACTATTGCCTCAGAGCAATCCTAACATTGAGCTCCAGTACAAAGTGTACAAAGTGTACGTATGCATGTTTTCTGTCCTCGCACAGTTTTTAGGTCTATGGAGTCAACGCATATCAATGCCCTCCCTGTTCCCTCCCGTCCATCATGCCTCCTGGAGTAGAGAAGAAATATATATCAAGAATTCAAATCACATCCATCGCACCGCGAGACTGCAGTTAATTCTCTAGCAACCTCAAAAGCTCCCAAACCCTTCAATCCAACATATTTCCAGCCCCCAATTTCTACACCTCACTGCCACCACCAAGCATCTCCAGCACCTCCCCCACCGTCACGACCTCAGCAAACTCCCTCAGACTCTCCAGACTAACCGCCTGCACGACTTCCGCCCCGACCCCATCAGCCCTCTTCTGAAACGCCGCCGTGGCATCGCCCACAACCCAAATCTCCTCCACGGCCTCCAGATCCGCCGCGCTGCGCACAGAGCTACTGACGCAGTGATCCAGCGCCCAGCCCGCGACCACGAGCCTGCGGACCCGGTTCTCCCTCAGCAATTCCACGAGCTGCGTGCCGGGCTGGCCGACGAAGGCCGAGGACGCCGTCTTGCCGATCACGGCCTCGGAAGGGAGTGGCTGCGCGCAGGCGTGGAAGCGGATTCCTGAGTAGGGGTTTGAGGGGTGGAGTGGCGAGCGCGGATCCGCCGACGTGTGGTAGACGTGGATGATGCAGGGCTGGGGCGAGGAGCGGAAGGCGGAGAGGAGGGCGGAGAGGTTGGCTTCGAAGGAGGGGTTGGAGCGCGAGGGGCCGTAGTAGGAGGGGTGGGTGAGGCCGTGTTGGGTGTCGATGATGAGGAGGGCTGCGCGGGGTTGCGAGGTCATTGTGGTCTCTTGTCTGCTGGTGGGATGGCGCTGGTATTAGGTGTTTCTGGGGGATCTATGTCAAAAAGATGGCTCCAGGATTGGTATATCTGACTCATTCCATGTGCTCGACTTTTTTGACTATGTTTGAGCCGTGAGGCTCTCATTTGCAAATATGAAAGCTGGCACCGAGGAATGGAAGCAACACCATTCTGCAGCTGGACACAATTCTTTTACCTCCTTTTCTTCTTCTTGACCTGATTGCATGTAGCTATATCTAGTATTTGACAGAGGCCTTATAATAGAAGTGTTTGTTGACCGGATTGTCTTCCAGGTAGCTAGACAGTATTAGTGTGCGGGGGCGGGGTGGCCATGTCCGTCACAAGTTTATTTTGTGAGAACCAACGCACGACACAAAGCCCCGAGCGACATATAAAACACCAAGGATAAGGAGAAACGTAGGGACAATCTCCATCGTGACAACTTCAACACGGCATTGCAATCTGGGTGCGGCCGACGCGCGCGTATCCCTACTTACTATCACCGCACATCGCGACGACTCGACGCAACACAGCAACCATGGCGGAACAGCAACCCCAACCCCAACCCCCAAACGATGAGTTCCCGTACAAGCTGTACGTCCCCCGATCTTCACCTCGTCCCCATCTCCCATCCTACAACCTCACTAACACGCACCCCCCCGCTTCGCAGCACCCTCACGCTCCCCTTCCCGACCGCGCATCTCGCGGAAACCGCTTCGCGCGCCCTCGCCGTAGACCTGGAACTCTCGCCCCTGGTGCGGCGCACGTTCTCCGCGCCACCCTCCGCCTCGGCCGACTCTGCGCACGAACTGAAGGTGGAATACGCGGCGACGACGAATAGGATGCTGAGGGTGGCGGTCAATGGGTTTCTGGAGAGCGTCGGCGTCGTGGTGGGCGTGATGCGGGAGTTGGATGTCGATGTTTATGAGAGGGAGGGCGTGGAGGGGGAGGGGGGTCTGAGCGGTGTGCAGGGGTTGGTGGGTGTGGGTGTGGGTGTGGGTGGGAAGGGCTGATGGTACACGGTGGGGATGAAGTTATGATCTAGGAAAGATGGCTATTGGAGGTGCTGTGCAAGCGGCGAGATAGCACACGCAAAGCCGCCTACGGGTTGTTGAGGATCGGGCTGCTTTGGATGAGATTAACAGCACCAGGAGGCTCCACCCACAAGATGAAGAGGGATCAAGTAAATTGGGATATCACTTAAAGGTGGATGACAAGGTCAAGAGTCAAATACTTGGTCCAGATTTATTCTACAGACTCTGGAAACCCACGGTGCTTCCCTTGTATAGATGTCCCAAGAACGGACCCAAGGCAAAACTGGGTATCATACTTATGCTTCAGCAGACGAGACCCACAGTGATTTCTGAAAAGGCTTCCAAAGGGCTTACCCAAATCACGTAATACAAACCTTTCCTTCCGTGACTATACACACCTCACATCACCATCTAACCCTGCCTCTTCGCCAGCGGCTCATCC
This sequence comes from Melanomma pulvis-pyrius CBS 109.77, assembly GCA_010093585.1. Lineage (NCBI taxonomy): Eukaryota > Fungi > Ascomycota > Dothideomycetes > Pleosporales > Melanommataceae > Melanomma > Melanomma pulvis-pyrius. The sequence goes on along the minus strand of MU001787.1, from coordinate 116,082 downwards.
CCCTTCTTCTCCCCACCCTCCTCGAACTCACTCAACTTGCGTTTCTCCGCTGGCTTCGCCCCTAGCATTGAATTCGCAACTGGCGCAAACATGCTCGCCGCAGGCGGAGCCTTTATCAGTGGCGGCCCATCCGGTGGCATCGGCGGAAACACGCCCTCGTCTCTTATTTCCCAGCCATCATGCTTCATCATCTTCCATTCCTGTGCGACTTTGAATCGAACGAGCTCGCCCGTCGCTCGCGCATCCTCGGAACTGTCATGGCCTGCGGCACCCCCTTGCTGGATATCAAGTCCCAAGTGGATCCGCGCGAGATTCCGCAGGCCGTTGCGGTAGGGTAGGCCTTGGTGGTGCGGATATAGGATCACGGTGTCCACGATGGTGGGATGGATGAGGCGGATCGTGTTTAGGTCGTTTTCAAGGGCATGGCCGAGGACCGGGGTGCCGGGGCCGATGAAAGAGAGCAAAAGCTTTCGGGCGACGTAGGGCGAGTCGACGATGCGGAGCTCATTGGGGTCGGTCGTGGGATTCTTAGGGTCGTAGGGAATCGCGTTGAAGTACTGATCCGCAGTGACTCCAGAGAACCGAGTATTCACGTCGAGAAGTTGGCCCAGTGGGCGGACGAGCACGTCCAGAAGAGGCTTGTGAGTTGGCCAGGAGACGGCTGTGATGCGTAGGACTTCGAGACCTTGAGTCGTGAAGCCCATCTCACAGTCGAAGCAGACGGCCGTATGCGGCTCGATTTTGTCGTTCTCGGGTGTTTCGATGAAGGGCATGATGAGTGACAGACGATTCACGTCCGAGACTTTGAATACATGCGTGTCGTGGGTTGTGCACCCTGGAGATCCCAACGGCTCATGGCAGCAGGATAGCCTTGGCGGTCCTGGGAGCTCTATTTGGGATCGCCTCGGAAATATGCGTTTACCCCAATGATGTGTACACCTACCTCCAGTGGTGAGAGCTCCATCTTCTTCTCGCCGGTCAGGAAACACTTGGAAGCGCGTCTTGCATCGCTCGCACACCTCCCAACCATCTGCTAAGCGGAGTACAGCTCGTGCATCTTCTAGATCTGTTTCTGTGGGCATTTCGGTGACGTAGCCGTGGGTATCCAGTCCGGCTTGTGGGGAGACGAGGCGAGAGAGGAATATGACCTCCTCTTTGGGAGTCAGACCAGAATTGACTGCCTCTGGTGGCGGCTTCGCAGGCGCCTCACCCTTTGCTTTTGCAATTGCTTCCTGCTCTTTTGCAATGACCTCTTTCCTTGCACCGATCCAATCATCCAGTGACATCTTTTTGAGTGCAACCAAACGCTGTTTCACAACGTTCTCGTAGACAGCTGTGTGCTGAAGAGCAATCCTTTCCTCCTCTTCAATCACAACCTTGTTCAACTGGTTCGCGCTTAGATGTAGAACCTTGACCAAAGGTGCATTGGACCGTGCGACTTCCTCGTTCAGAGGGGCCATGTACTGATGCAATTTCTGCAGCAACAACAGTCTTCGTGTGAATGATGCTGGATCTTGGGGGAGTTTGCGCGGGTACAACTTCACTACAGTTTCGGGAGTTGGTTCCAGCTTTGCTTCAGTAGGCTTTGGGGGACGTGAGATGGGCCGTGTTGCAGAACGTGGAAGCGCGTTGCTACCTTTTGCGGGTGAAGATGCTCTTCCTGGAACATTGTGATCCGTACTTTTGCCTTTGTTTGGTAGATGTGAGGGCTTTTTGGGGGCGATTGAACCGACAAAAACGGGCCTTGTTGCTGCTTGTCTGGGATCTGGGGTGGTTTGCAATGCTGACTCCTTTGTGCCATCACTCATCTTTAGCCGCTTGACTTCCCGGCCTCCATCAAGGGAAGATGGCTTGGCAGCTTGGAGTTTGGCAGCATCATGGGAAAATAGACAGTAGGGAACTTCGCAGCGAGCTCCTCCGGGACAGGGTATGTCCCCGAAAGGCTGGAATGATGGGACCGAAGACCACATGTTGGTGTGCAGGCAAGGGACCGCCTGGATCGTAAGTAAACGAAGACATGTGTATAGCTGGCTTATTTGATGGATTCTCTTTACCTCTCAAATCGTAGGTTGGCTTCGTGTGTGTTAGTTCTACGGCGACGATGCCCTTGGGAGAAGGAGCGATCTTAAGTAGGCTAGTTAGACGACTAGCTCTAGAGTGAAGTGGACCACACGTGATACCAAGTGAGAGAGTGAATTCCAGCTGGATGTGCGGGAGAAGGCTGTGGCGAGGTATTATGCTACAGGAGATGTCAGGTGTCGGCTGTCGCGATCTACTCTGCTCACGGACCTCTCTCCTGGGCGTATACAGCGATAGAGCGTCAAATACGGAGCACAGCCGACGCTGTAGCCGCTCATGTGAAGGTGGAGAAGATAAGATGGGAGCGTCGGAGAGCTCAGGACAGGGACGTTGGGTGAGTAAACAAGGCGCAGGTCCGTGCACGCCAAGCTCTGCAGGGCCCGTGAGTGTGGATTAAATCGATGCAGGCGGATCGTCATTCGGCATGACGTCTTTGAAGTTTGGTCGTCGTCTTTGGGCCTCCCGATTGCTCCTTTCCCGAAGCTGTCGCATACACGACCGCGGTGAGGCAAGCGGATCAAGAATTGGCCCGCGTCGCACTCGGCTGCCCGTATTACCGTCCCTGCTGCCAAGCCCTGAATGCCCGCGTAAGACCTGCCCCGGCGTTGCGATAAGACCGTTGGCCGGACGAGACATGGACAAGACCAGATAAATAGGCGCGACGGCCCTCGCTCTTCGCCGCCGCACTCTCTCTCCGCAGTTCCAACCCTCACAATTCGATGGACACCGCCGCTCCTGCTCCCACGGCCGCATCGCCCGACCACCTTTGTGTCCTCGTTCACGGGTAAGGCTGCCTCGCCCCTCGCCGTCCCGAATCTTCGTGCTGCGATAAGGAGGCAGAGACGTACTCCAGCAGTCGTCCGTTCTATAAGACCAATCGCTAAAGTGTGCACACAGTCTTTGGGGCAACCCAGACCACCTCAAGTTTCTCAGCACCTCCCTCCGCGAGCGGTACCCCGAAGACAAGCTTCACGTGCTCGTCGCGAAGCGCAACGCTGGCAGCTTCACATACGATGGCATCGAGCTAGGCGGCGAGCGCGTCGCACACGAAATCGAGGAGACGTTGGAGGAGCTGGCGCGCAGCGGGCACGAGATTAAGAAGCTGAGCATCGTTGGATACTCGCTGGGCGGGCTGATCTCGAGGTATGCCATTGGGCTCCTCTTCCACAAGGGGCTGTTCCAGAAGATCGAGCCGGTGAATTTCACCACCTTCGCCACTCCCCATCTAGGTGTCCGGACGCCCCTGCTCGGATTCCACAACAAAATCTGGAATGTGCTTGGCGCCAGAGCGCTATCGATGAGCGGCAGGCAGCTATTCACCATTGACTCCTTCCGAGACACCGGCCGGCCTCTCCTTGCCGTGCTCGCGGATCCCGAGAGCATCTTCATGCAAGCCCTCGCTCAGTTCAAATACCGGAGCCTGTATGCCAACGTCGTCAACGATCGCTCCGTGTCCTATTACACGGCTGGCATATCAAAAGTCGATCCATTCATCCAGCCTGACGAAGTCAAGATGAATTACGTGGACGGGTACGAGGACGTCATTCTTGACGGAGAGAACCCAGTCTCAGCGAAGGAACCAGAGGCTTTACCAGCCTTCACTCAGCGCCTGACGAGCAGCACACGCACAGTTTTCGGACGAGTGCCCTTGGTTGCCTTTCTCGTCGTCTTCATTCCCATTGGTAGCACTCTATTCCTCATAAACTCCGCAATCCAGTCAGTCCGCAGCAATCAGCGAATACGCATGCACGAGCAGGGTAAAGGCGGGTTTGATATTGGCGGCTACCGCATTCCGCTCATGATCAATGGCATGCGCAAGGAGGTTGAAGACATGTACGAGAACATGAACAATGCCCAAGAGCAGGAATACCTTCTGTCTGGCAGCGAAGAGCACGCGTCGCCTTCCATAAGCCAGTCAACAAATATATCCCGCAAGAAGTCGATCGACAACGCTTCCGAGGTTGAGTCTATAGAAGAGAGCAAAGCAGGGCTTGCGGTCGAATTCCCCACACTGGCACTGACGCCGGATCAATTCGCCATGGTCGAGGCCTTGAACAACGTTGGTTTCAAGAAGCATCCGGTGTACATTCACAAACACCGCCACTCTCATGCAGCCATCATCCGGCGAATGGAAAAGAGCAGCTTTGACGAAGGCAGGATTGTCGTCAAGCACTGGCTGAACGAATTCGTGCTCTAGGTTCATATATTACGCGAGATGAAGGGTTGGTTCTTTCTACAGCATTTTAGCGAGGGCATATGGCGTCATGAATGGGATTTGCACCGCGAATTTACTTCTTTTGATAGAAGTTCCTTTTCTTAAATGGGAGGTACTTTTCTTCTGTGATGGGAATCCGTTACGTTCTTCAGCAGTATGGGTATAATGGTGTTTTCTTTTCTGATCGTCAGACTGCATGCAGATACCCTATTAGACTAGCGACATCTGCTCACTGCGAATCTATCTACTTTTATACACACTTTCACGCACGTAAAGATTCATGTGGTCACTTAACCTGGGGAGCTAAATAAGTACACTTGTACTCACACTTACCCGGAACCGCCAATCGCAAGGGAAGGGTTCATCACGATTGTGTGGGACTTTTGAACCTCGACCTTTAGCTGGGAAGAGGAAGGTAGGAGGGGAGGTGACGGACTAATGCAGCGGAATATTGGATATTAGACATTTTAAGGACATCATCTCCTCCGCAGAGTAGATTCGAATGGATAAGGCCCTTGCTCCATTCAGTCTCCGACCACGTTAATTGACATTACATCTCCGAATTCCTTCTGCGCTTAACCCAACATACTCCTCTTCCGCCCCCTCAACCGCACATCCTCCAACTTCCTCAGCACACTCCTTCCCCCCTTATAACTCTCTCCATAACTCCGCAGCACCTCTTGAAACAGCGCTTCGGCGCCCGGATGCGTGGCCGCGAACGCGCGCTCCAGCACATACAAGTCCACAGCACGGTCTTCATCCTGCACCGTCTGCGTCGCGAGGCCAAAGTCAATCAGCACGATATCGCCCTCGAGATCGGATGTAGATTGCGCTTTTGACGGCGGCGGCGGGGGCTCTTCCGGCGGGAGCTCGAAAACTGGAGGCGCGTCCGAGGTCATGGCCGCCTCGCGGAGCGCCGAAGGCGTCAATCTCTTCGGCCGTTGCATCTGCGTCTGCGTCTGCGGGCCCTCGCTCTCTCCCCGCACCGCACTCGCGCCCGTCCTGACCATCAGGTTGCTCGTCGTCAGATCCCCATGGCAGACCCCGATGTCGTGCACTCGCCCCACCGCCCGCCCGATCCGCCTCATAAGCCCCCAGACCCCATTGCCCGCCTCCACGCCCTCGAATCGTCCCCCGCCCGCTACCCACCCGTCCAGAACCCCCCTCACGCTGCCCCCTTCCACCCACTCCAGAACCATCCATCCGTTCTCCGCATCTAGTCCTAGCACCGCGGGCACTGTGACGCCATCCTTCCTGCACTTGACTAGCACGCGCGCTTCGGCTAGGAGTCTGGCCTTTGTGAGCCGCTTGTCGAGGATGGGGTGGCGGTAGGGTTTCGGCGGCCGGTATTTGAGCACGCAGGGCGTGTGCGGGGTGAGGAAGACGGTGCGGTAGACGAGGGCTTCGGCGCCTTGCGCGAGGAGTGTGAGGGGGGAGTGTGTGAAGGGCGCGGGGAGGATGTGTATTGTGTGTTGCGGGGGTGGGGTCGCTGGTGTGTCTGTGGCTGTGGCCATGACGGCGATGGAGCTGCGGGTAGGAGTGCTTCAGGTGTTTAGGTTTGTGAGATGGATGGGCGTGGGCGGGCGGATTGGCTGCGAGGTGTTTTGTGAGAAAATCGAGGGGGTTGTTGGTTGTTCGGGAATTTTTTATGTTTAATGATTCATGAGACGTTTGGAATTGCCCCACCATCAGAGCGAACGCTTATCGATAAAGAGCAGCCGTCATCATAATTCTGGGGTTTGTAAATCGAAGATTCAGAGCTCGAAGTTACAAGTAAAGTGGTGAATTTTTAAAGCTGTGGTATCCTATCTAAAAATGTGATGACGACCCTGACTGACTCTCATCCCCAAAGAAAGTTTAACCCCTATCGCAACTACAAAGCCTGATCATTCAATGCACCAAACTGCATATCGCTGTATATACTCCCTCCCTGCGGAATCCAGCCTCCATAATTATCATTTACATCGTTCCAGAGATACAGATCGCCGTTCTGGAACGCCGCCGAGAAGTCTCCCATATCGGATGGGAACGCGGGCTGCCCCACTATGTTCTGCGTCGTATCTGTGTTCGCGAGAGAGATAGCAGTCGTAGCCCACGGAGTAAAAGCAGTTCCCATCCCAAAATTCGGTAGATGGCCCGTTCCTTGCTCCGTAGATACCGATGCCGACGTTGGCGTTTGTGTTGGTGTGGGCATCGGCGCTATCTCTGAATGACCCTCCATGAAAGCCACCGTAGGATGCTCAGTTACTGTAGGTCCTTCGCTGTCACCTCGCGGGCCTTTGCGTTTCAAGTACTTGCCCTCCTTCCGCCACACCTGATGCTCGTCATGCCATGTCTTGAGCTTATGGTTAAGCACAAAGTACCAATGCGAGGGCACGCGGCACTTCTGGGTGCCAATGGCGTCCAGCGTCCTCCGAAGAATCGCGTCAAGGTAGTAGTCAACTTTCAGACTTTGCGAATCCAATACCTCACCAATCCCTTCGGCGTCGGTGCCAACGGCGTAGTCGGCTTTCATGAGAGCTACGAGCGCGTAGATGGCTCGAACAAATAAGACGTTGGGAGCTTTCTGCAACCTTTCAATCGTAATTTCGATAAAAGCATCCAAGAGGGTATGTGCGGCGCTGATGCTTCTGATGGTGGCGTTGATTTGGAGGGCGGAGCGGGAGAGGAGTGATTCGGGTTGCACGCAGTCATCCTAATGTAGGGACAAGGTTAGCACATTTTCATAACTAATGGGACTTTGGGTGCTGATTTCTTAACATGCGTGAGATCTTCGAAACACTATCTTACTAAAGCTTTATAGCAAGACTTCGACCTTACACACTGCGTCTAACTTACGTCGAGAGCGGGGAGAGTCAAATGTCGGTTCCTGAAGTCAGGAGCATCATATCGACCTCCGTCCATACCAAATTCCCACATGGAGATCATATTTTGGTGATATTCGATCATCAGGGATACTATAACATGCTTTAGACATGAAATACTGAATAGAGTGTGATTGGAACTTACAGCTCATGACTTCCTGGGGTATGGACTTTTTCCAGTCTTCCATCCTTCTCTCGAATATCCTCAGAATGACCTGCAAACGAAGCTCCGATAGAGAGAAAGATGTGCTGGCATCATCAAAGCCAAAGGCCGTGTTAGCTTCATCTGCGACTCTTTGCAGCTTCACCCATGCCACCACTCTTTTGTCGTCTACTATTGGAGACTTCTGGAGCAAGGCCAAACATTCTTCCATCCAGCTATTATATGACAAAATGTTGGGACGCCGTAGCCGCATTGCAAATCTAGCTTGTATCAGTATCATATCTATACCCTTTTGTCGGGTGCTGCAAAGTAGGAGCTTACCCAGCGGTCAAAGTGTACAAGACTAAAATAGTCCTACAATTCTCCAAGAGTTCCTCGGGCGATGATATACGTTGTAATGACCTAATTGCCCTTTTTGGTAACTGCTCGTGGGTCCTCGGCTTGGACGCCAATCCAAGCTCCAATGCCATGGAAGCTGCCATGTTTCCATACTGGTAAATCTGTAGTTGGGCGGGCGAATTTGGTGGTGTATAATAGGTCACAGTCACAATCAGTGCCTGTATGTATTGTAGAGACTTTTCGCCCTTGATGAACAACGACTTTGCGTATAGACATATCACCTCCTCATTCAATCGATTAGACAACGCTACGCCCTTCGACATTGAAGCTGCCGCCATAACGGCATGAAACAAGGCAGGTTTCTTGTGTCGCAGCTGTGAGGCTGTCCAATCGCTTGGAATTACTACTCCTGGGCATTCGTGGACAAGGTCATTTCGATAGATGTCTAGGAGCTCCTCGGACAATTCTTTTGTTATCAAGCCGCGATCGATGATGTCTATATCTGAGGCACCGAGAGAGTCGGTCGGTCCGCAGCTGATATGCTGCCATTGGCCAGGCAAAATTGGTAGTTTTTCTAGCTGAGGCGCTGGAGTTGACCACTTATCCGACTGAGTTGCCGACACCATTGCCGCTGCCGTCGCCGAAGTGGCCGTGCTGTCGTGGTTTCCAGCATATATTGGGGACTCTTTTTCCGGTTTGTCATCGTTCTCATCCTCCTCTTCATCCATAGACTCGTTATCGCTGACCTCGACCGGCGATATGCGATTTGACCTCAGAAGAGTGCGCATCTGCCTGACTTCTTTTTCAAGCTCTGCAACGCGTACATCGGTCCGTTTCCGTTGCCGTCTCTTTGCTGGTGGCGCGAAGATGCATAATTTTCCAGCCTTTGCGCATCGCTGGCACTGCGAAGATGTCGAGGTTGGGTTCATCAAACATCGTACTTTTGATAACCGACATGCTTCACATGCCCGATTCAATTGCTGCTCCTGGGTCTTTCTGGTTGCCTGCTCGGAAACGCTGGCCGAGCCATTCTGCATGGCTCGGAATTGTTCTTGGGCTAGTTCTAGTCTTTCGCACTTCGCGTAGGTGGTGGTGTTATTTTCCTAAGAATGATGTGTCGGGGTCCACCCTCCTTACAGTGCCTTAGCCGAGGAGCGATGTGGCGCTGTACTGCCAAGAATGTATGTAGCTGTGAAGCCCAGTAGGTTGAAAGAGCACCTTCGTCCGGACCGATGTGATCCCGTTGGTGGTACCCCAAATGTGAGATGGCGCTGATGGATAACGAGCGGACAAGGTAACGGCCTCTAATGTAATCACACAGATACTGTTCTGGAACGATACGACTAAGTAATGTTGCGTTGTCACGGGGTTTCGTGTGTTGATGCAGTAGGGTGTCATGATCTTGATGCCTAGGAGCGAGAACAGTTCCTCAAAGTCGCGCAAGGGTCTACAATGACGCTATGCCTGCCAGGGGCAAGCGTCGTGTTGGTTCCCCGCCAGAACTCCTTGCAATCCTGTTACACATCGACACCTGGGTATATGACACCCGGGGATAAAGCTACTTAACAAGCACGACAATAGAACGTAGAGCTAGATTGATCCTTTGACATCCTGTTAGATTTGACTACACCAATCCCCGCAAGTGGGGATGGGTGATATACTTATGTGTCATAAGGGAGAGTAATAAAAAGTGCTTCTCCCAGCAACGTTTGGATGGAAATATGCATCTTAACACGATGTCGGTGCTCGAAGATTTGTAAAATCCCAGGTGACTTAGATTGACCGTTGACCAGCGGCGCAGATTCCTTTTTGGGACGTCCCGAGTCCCAAGGTCTTGGAACGAGATGAGATGAAAGACGATTGTGGTACACCTCAGACTTGAGGCTGCCGAGACAGACCGCCACGCCACCAAGAAGGACCTTGGAAGCTTAAAGGAACCTCATCAGCCCTACATTGTGCCTTCTCAATCTCTCAATCTCTCACTATTCGACCTTTTGTTCTTTGCACCAGCTTGTTCTCGCCTTCTTCCAGCTAGCTATCCAGCAAGTCCAGCTCGTCAGTAACAGGAAGACCAATCCGCGACTTTGCTTCTTCATTGCGCTCACCCTATGGGAGAATACCCGAAAAATTATTTCAGCGAGTCAAGATGCAAGACTCAGGCCTTCCACTCCCCAGAGTCACCCGTGAACCCTCATTACGCGAGGACATCGCGACGGCACGTGCCCGCGCCCTGTTGTACAACCTGAAAAAGTTTACTGAACCGGTCAATCCTCATCACGATATTGATGCGACATGCGATTTCGGAGGGCGTGTGGAGCCTGCTCCCATTTCAGATCATGGTAAAGCGAACTTGCTCATAGATTACGAGAACATAAGTCAGGTCAGTCACTCACCCAAGCCGTACATGTTTCAACCCTAACTTTGTGAGTAGACGCAAGACGACTCACGCCTCACGGAGAATCAAGAGCACGAAACGTAATGGAGGAAAGTTGATTTTATAGTACGGACACCCCATCAGCGATTCAGCCTCAGAGAACCGATAGACCGATAAATATTCACAACGACACGAAGGTCAATAGTAGCGAAAGAACACCCCCATATAAGACGACAAACTCCACGATATGCACCCGCTGCCGGTTTAACACAACCAGAACCAGAACTTCTCGACGATATTTCTGGGGTGTTGTTCAGGCCAGACCTCGGCGTCGAGAGCAGCCTTCCCACTCCAGATATCTGCGTGAGCAGGGTCGATAAACTTAGAGCGCTTGAAGACCTTCCAGAACAGGTAGAGAAGAAAGAAGATGGGAACGCCAATGTAGGCTGTGAAGAAATCAGTGAGCTGATCAGGTCCCCACTTCTTGTGGGTGAACACAGCGAAGCCGTTGAAGAAGATGATCCTGTCAGGACGTTAGCGAAGTTCATTTGCGTAACTGAGAGCAGTAACACTTACAGTCCAAAGTAGATCAGAGCAAACCAAGCGAGATAAGGCTGGTATGGCGACCTGAAGACTAGAGTATTGCGATCGACACCCTGGGCAATCAGGGCTTTCCGGAACTTGATATATGTGATGCAGATGCAGCACCATGTGAAGAGCTGGGCAATGGTAGTAAGATTCTGGAACCAGAGGAAGACCTTGTTGGCACCCGTGGAAACGCTCATGTATGTGATCAAAGAGATAGACGCGGTGATCATGACGCAGTAGATCGGGACACCGGACCTGGAGCACTTGAGCAGGAACCTCGGGGCTTGACCGTTCTGAGCAACACCGAAGAGATAACGGGAGCCGGTGTACAAGAAGGCGTTACCAGAGGATGAGGCCGAAGTCAAGATGACAGCGTTGATGATGTGGGGAAGAGCAGGAATACCGGCGTTCTGGACAGCGATGACCCACGGGGATTTCTGGGCACCCGAGAGGTTGTCGCTAGTCAGCTTCTCGTCGTTGGAGCTGACGGTCACACCGATGGCAAGCGAGCCGAGGACGTAGAAGAACAGAATACGCCAGAAGACTCGGCGGACAGCCTTGGGGATATTCTTGCGTGGGTTGGCGGCCTCACCAGCAGCAACGGCGACCATCTCGACACCACCGTACGAGAAGGCAGCGTTGACGAGGGTGGACCAGAGACCAGTGAAGCGACCAGTGTTGCCTGTACCGATGTACTCTTTCATCGCACCCTCCTTCCAGTATCGGAAACCGCGACGGTCATGGTCTGGTGCTCCACCTAGCATGATAACAAGCGCGGCGATGAGCAGACCGAGGATGGTGATGATCTTGATACTGGCGAAGATGAACTCAGCTTCTCCGTAGATGCCTACTGCGAAGATGTTGAGGGCGATGATGATAATGATGATGATGGTGATCCACACGGCGGGATTGACCTTTTCTTGGGTGTCCCAGAACGAGACAAGAACGGTGGCAGCAGAGATTTCGGCACAGAGAGTAATGGCACATTGATACCCTGCGAGTGTCAGCCAGCGGAAGTAGGAACAGAATCTGAATTCACATACAGTTGTTCCAGCCGACGGCAAAACCAAGAGCGGGGTCGACATAACGGGCGCAGTACTGTGGAATAGCACCAGGGAGCGGAAGCCAGGTGGACATCTCGCCGAGACACTGCATCATGGCGAAGACGGCGACACCGGTGAAGGTATAACCAAGGAGCACGGAAAGCGGACCAGCCTTTGCGAAGGCGCTACCGATACCGAGAAACAGACCGGTTCCGATGGTGCCACCAAGGGCAATGAACTGGATGTGTCGAGACTTGAGACTACAGCATGTCAGCTCCGCAACCGAAGAAAATCACAATGGCAGAAGGCGCTCGCCATGGACACATACCCTCGCTCGACGTATCCGAACTCCTCTGCGGTCGCAAGATCGCCATAGATGTCGGCAGCCTCGCCGGTGGCGTTGCCTCTTGAGTGGACAATGCTCTTCAGTCCACCGTCACTACTGTCGGCGTGAGGTGACTCGGTGCCGACAGTGTATTGGGACTTTTCATGATCGGTCTCCATCGCGGACGGTTCCTCTACTCAGGGCTTGAGCAGTCTGGCTGGCAAGCTGTGGGGTTGTTGGGAAGGAGGGTGAACCAAAAGGCGAGGATGGGTTAGATATTAAGAGGGAGGGGGACGCCTCGATTTAATTAAAGAGGGCAATGCCTCTGAGCTTGCTGGGCGGACAAGTGCAGGGCGTACAAGGGAGGTCTTTATATCTCGGGTCGCCCGTCTTGCTGCTGTGTCGCTGCAACCCTGCACGCTTCCTTCCCCAGCACAGCAAGAGCTTGGACACCCTCGAGCTAGTTCAGCACGAAGCATCTAGGATAGGCGTCGGAGGCGGACTTGGGACTCGGGAGCACCGCGGGCGCTGGGAAGCAGCTGCGGTCTGGATGGTTGGCCCGAAATTAGCTCCCGGCAAATCGAACAGAGCAGGCTAGTCGCTGTTCAGCGATTGTCTAAACTCTGTCTGTCTGGTAGGGATGATAATTAAGGTACTTCACGTTGCCGTGTGGCGAGGCGGAGTGGGAAGCACCACGATTGGTGAAGCCTGCACAGCGACGGGCATTCGACCCAATGGATAGAGATGTCGCAGGGAAGCACATCCAAGCCCGCCGCACCAGGGATGCACCCTTTGGCGTGGGGTACTCCGCAGATGCTTGCTCGCATGAAACGCCCTTCCGCTTCCACATCGGTGGCGATGCTGCGTGTGTTTCGACACATCGGATGCGCGGACGGGCCTCGTCGAAGGTCGAAGGTCGTCTACAACGGGAAAATGCGCTCCCAAATCGCCATGAGGCAGCGCAGCGCTGTGATGCAGGGAAACGTGGCTGCGAGTTCGATTTGGCTCCCTCCCCAAGCTTCGCCGGAGCCATAGCGGCGACCCTGGGCAATCCTCGGTGGCTGGGCAAGCAGATGCAGCCGCCTCTCGTCTGTCGCTGGTCGATGTGCCATCGGCGAGCGCTCGAAGCGGCAGCCTTCTCGAACGTGGAATTTTTCTAGCGCATACATAGTGCTATAGCATGTCTACCGGGTACCTATCGATCGCCCCTCCTTCAGACACCAAGCACCGCCTTCTCGTCGAGCTCACCGGACATTACTAGGGGGATCCCGGCGGACATTTCGCCGTGCGCCCTCAACTCCTGCGACAGCAAAAGCAGCAAAGCCCCTCGCCGCAGCTGTTTCGCGCGCACCTCAGGAAACGCCAGCCAAACGCTGCTCCTGTCGCGTGAGCACTGCTCGTCGCTCTGGTCTCAAGCGACGGTGGCCTCGCCTAAGTGCCCATGGGCTAGCCTGTCCCGGTGCTACCCTTGTAGCCTTTTCATTGACCGGCCCTCTCTCCACAAACCTCGTGTCTGCAATGCTCACCTGCCTCTTCGAGAAACACATGCTGAAAATACTCGATCGCCAGCGGGGATAGAATTGTCATCCAGAACAGCTTACTGTCGCACCATTCTTGGCTCTCCTTGGCTCTCCTTGGCTCTCTGCATGGTCTTTTGTCACACTCCCACGCTGCCAATCAACAAGGCGGGCTGTCTGCGTCTTTTTCGTGGCCGCGAGCGTGGGATCGAGACAAGAGGCGGGCAAAATGGCGCAAGCACTAAAGCCTCTGGGCGATATTGTACACGAGGGTAACTGTGCCGCGACGGGAGACACCTAGTCAGACTCTCACGCGATTGTCTACCTTGGTTCTAGAGCCTCGAGGGACTCGAGAGACTGCCTCCGGTGGTTGCTAGAGCGGAGTCGATACCGAAAAGGCAGAACCTTAGCTTGCGTCCTGAGGGAACCAATGGTTCCGATGACATTGGCATTCACTTGCTTCCCGTGCTCATCTCCGAATCAGGAATGCGAAAACCATTCTGTTCTGCAGTCGCTCTCTCCTGAGTATGGAATATTATCTCTGCTCCCTTTGTTGCCCCTATCAAGCGGCTAGAATCGGCGCTCGTTTACTGGTCTTCGAATGTCATCGTACAGTATATACTATGTACGACCTAACTCTAGTATTCTAGCAAGGGGGCACTGATCAACGCTGGGATCTACGCTTTCAGCACCTCCCCAAGCATCATCTGGGCATCGCCATGCCCGTTCTTAGACTCTTGGGTCACTATTGGTAGCTGCGACATCTTGTCCTACGAAGCATGACATCGGCCGTCACCCCCTTTCTGGAAAGATTTTGCAGTCGCTGCGACGGCGCGCCATCTAGGGCTGAACACATACCGACACAAGAAGATCGATTTGATGACACCTTAAACAACTGATGGCACGAGCTTATAGGCTATTGCACAAATCTTACACATAAAAAGGACTGATGTGATAACCCCACTGATAGTGGTGTGGATCCATTCAAGGATTCCTCAAAACACTCGTGTTGTCCAGAATGCTGACGACAACCTTAGACCCTCATCAGCCGCGTCCCGCACATGCGGGTCGCGCGACAAGGCGTATAAAACATGGATCTTGGAAACAGACTGCAATGCATCTTAGACTTGGCGTTGCCGGGTACAGTAGGACCGACTGTTCAAAGCTCGCCGTGCAGAGGCCGCCCAGTCTGGCCCTGCGATATTCAAACTGCCATTTTTCCAACTTCAGACTCTATATTACCTACACAGTAGACGGCTTTGATTGAAGTGTCAAAGAGTTCTAGCGTTCGGCATGCACCAACACACAAAGCAGCCCAAAATATATCTGGTAAATCCCCGGCTGTCCAACAAAGTCCGTCGAAGGATCCGATGGAAGGATCCGATGGAAGGCTCCGAGCAACCCACTTCGCTCGTTCCAAAATCTCCGTTCGAATCCCACGTTCACGTTTCCAATCTCGCCGTTACCTATTCTGCGATTTCAATATCGTTCTTATCTTTGACAACTTGCCCCCTTCCAAGAAATGATGAGAAGCTACGGATTTGCAATTATGAAAACTCTTTCACCGCGCGGCTCTGCCTGCTCCTCGGCATAAATGTGGGTCTGCAACCGGGCCGATGCATATTATCACAGGTACCGCCGATGCAGTAGGCTATTCAGGGACAAGCTTCCTTCACGCATCTAGGTCCAAGCTTTCGGTTCTGCCAAGATATATAAATGGGCTTGTGGGGTAATAGTTTGCTCTTCGAATCCGTTTCTCTGGGGTAATAGTCAGAAACCTAAATGCTAACATCATATTGTTTCTCTGGGGTAATACGTAATATCTGCGAGCTAGTCGTTGACACACCGCTGTCAACACGCACGTCAGACCCATTTTGCAGTTTCTCTGGGGTAATAAGCACTGATCCTAGCTTCCGTGCGGTACGTCTCCCCACAGTTGGCTAATAGATGTCGGGATCCGTCTCTATCTTCGTCACACGATCCCGGAACATTTAGGAATGCCATCGATGGTTCCGGCCGCGGGCGAGGGTATTTCGTTTTCATCTTCCGCACCCGCAGACATGGACAATCCACTCTGGGGCGTATATCCTCATGGGAGTGGAAACTGAAACTTATGAATCTAGCAGGTGGGTAGAGGCGACATGCTACATACCAGTGCGTCGATAGACAGAGCACTCGTCTTAAAGACATGATTGCTTTTCGGAAACACGCGGAGTAGGCGATAGCAATACTTCAGATCCATATAGAAGCTTCTATCACCAGATACTGGCATTCTACAACATTTTGGGTAATAGATAGAATATGAGAATTCAAGTCAATCGCTATGGGTTTTCGTCGGCATCAAGTATGTTATCATGCCTTATTCGCACTACTATCGTTTTAATGAGAGCAATCACCTTCGCTTTCCTGAACGTTTCTGATCTGTGGATTATTTCCATCGGTCAAAGCCCGCTTGTTATTCTTTGGTAGTGATCCCAAGAGCTCAATAACACAGGAAGAAGGCAAGGCGAAGTAAGTATTTTTCTTGTCCAACTCACAATAGCCGCTTCAGGTCGCTCCTTCCTATCATTCCAATTGACAGCAGCTTTCCTCACGCCCCCTCTCCACCCGCTCAGTTCCAGACTCCCCGAAAGCAACGCATCTCAAACGCACATACTCACCCCACAATCTGAACAGATAGAGAAGGGTAATATAGTAGCCGCTACAAGCCTGTCGGCGATGCAGTTCCCACAGCTTATGCTCCCCATCCCTTCTCTTCGCCCTCGCCCTCGCCCTCCCTCCCTCCGGGACCGGCACCGTAATAGTTCTACCGATAGGGCCCGGGATGCTGGCAGACGAGCATGTGTGATTGAGAGTGAGAGGGCGTGCAAGTGTGCCGTGGTTTTGAGTGGTGTGTCTTGGGGGTGGAGGATGGGCGTGGGAAGGACGGAGAAATAAAAGGTAGAGTATATTTGGATGAGGATGTGAGGGGGCCGGGGTTTGTGCGTGGGGAACTGGAAGGGTGTGAGATGCGTTGGGGGAATCCTGAGGCATGATCGATACAGCAATGTGGCGCATGGTTGGAGTGATCCTGCTCACATCTCTCCTCCCAGATTTTGGGTGCCCTCTCGATGGCAAGTAAGAAGTCAGTCGCAGAGTTTCCGTCGCCCCGACAATGATGAATCGCACGGGCACCGACACTTCAATGTAGAGATGATTTTGTATTTGAATATCTTTGGGAGACAGCCTCTCTTCAATCGTGTCCGCATATAGTGGTCGATGGTGGCCAAACCAGATATACCTGATTCCCGTTTGTGATGTCCCACGGGACATTGGAGTATGAGAACACCGATCCTCCATCCACGAGAAGTCCATGATTTTGTTCTTCCCAGTGCCATACCATCCATACACCAAACTCCAAGGCCAAATGTTGACGTTAAGCCGATATACATCTCTCCGTCCCCCGTCCCCAGCTCGACCGTCTCTGCTTTTGAAATGCCGCAGCCGCTCATCCGCCTTAGCCAGGTCCGATCTTGGGCATATCGTGATGCTCGCTCAGCCCGCTCAGATACTTATTCAGCTCCTCCACCTTCTCCTTGTGCGTCTTGACCCCCTCCCGCTTGATCTTCTCGTCCAGCCGCCTCCTCCGCATCTCCTCGTGCCGCTTCTCGGCCTCTGTTTTCTGGCGCCCGCCCGCCTTCCGCGCCGCTTCTTCGGCAGCCGCTGGCGAGACGGCGCGGCCTGGGGTCGCCGAGCTCGCGCGCGGGGCGTCTTCTGGGTTTGAGGGCGGGTTGGCGGGGTCGGTCGCGGGGTTGGAGAGCGCGGTGGTGGTCGAGGTGCCGTCGGCGGGCTTGGGCTTCTTTTTCTTCTTCTTCTTGTCGATGCCGCCGCCTTTCATGCGTAGGGCGCCGCCGGACGCGGCGGTGTAGTCGGAGGATGGCATTGTGGGGATTGGTTGGGCCCCGAGGGCTTATGAGGCGGGAGGAGGAGGAAAGTGTGAAGCTCTGGAAGCTTTGACATTTATTTGCGCTTATTAAGCATAACCACGGCTTAACCTCATCTGAATATATGCAAGCCCCATCTACTCCTACAAGTTGATATTTCACGAGCTAGGAACCGAGCTGCTAGGCGCCATTCGGTATTTTCTAAACGACTAGTCAGACTCCTTGGTACTACTCCTCACAATTCCGCGCACGCTGCACGAGATGCGGAATATGACTTTTCTAGATACAGTAGGAGACCAGACATCCCTTTGAGATGCCCTCTGACAGATATAATACTAAAGCACATAATTTAAGAATCGACACAGTCCCTATCTAGACCATTGTGCATTCAGTAGCGTTCATCTTGTGTGTCTCTTTAGTACTTCTATAATAAATCCCTTGGAAACGCTCTATAACACAGCTCAATTTTGTCGGTCCTACATCTATGGTGTAGGGCTGTATCCTCTAGGGGTGATCATAGTTTATGCTGGGGTAATATGTGCAGTAGATATCGGACCATAGTCCTAGAATGAATGGTATGAGGTGTTGTCGCCGTTCTACCCTGTTGTCGGTGTCTTAGAGCATATACCTCCCAACCCGCTCCTCACAATCCTCCCACTCGCCTGTCCCCCTAATCCTCTTCCATATCCATGTCCGATGAACCTTCACTTTCATACTCATCTTCATCTTCTTCTTTGTCATCTCTGTCCCTTCCTTCACTTCCAATCCCATTTGCACGTCTATATCTCCCTTCTGCTCGATTCCTCTGTCGTTTGCAGAATTCGGAAGCCTCCTCACTGACCGCAAGCCTCCCAGCCGCCGGGTGTCCATCCAGATATCCCACAACCCCAGTGACCACCTTCACCAAGCACTTCTCCACCTCCACGACGACTTTCTCGTTGGCTGTATCGGGGTGGGTGAGGAGATACTCGCAAACATGAACCATGCCCTGCATTATTGCCGTTTGGTCTCTCAAGATCCCGACACCCGCCGCTGCTGGATGACCTCGACTTCGAAGAGGTTCGATTATATTAAGCTCCGCGTCGGCCAGAAAACTCCTCTCCGCAACAAAGACCACGGGGTCGACGTCGGCCATGGTCTTGTGGTTTATGAAATACTCGCCGATCCGCATCGTGGCTTCTAGTACGGTCCTCCGATCTGTTGCGGGCGCGAGGAGGGGCTCGACGACGTTGTCCGACTCGTAGAGATCGATCATCTCAGCAGCTGTGATCCGTTTCGGACCTTGAACCATCTTGGCAGAAGTCTTGTTGATTAGGAAGAAAAGCAGTCGAAGAGTGTAGGAAGAGCTGAACTGGTTGGTGAGCAGCCGAATATGAAGGCGTGGGAAATGCTCGGGTCGATGATTATGTAGGCGGGACTAATTGCTATTTATTACACGTGGGGCTTAACCACGCGAGCAAGTGAATGAGACTTGACAAAAGAATCAGAGCATGTGACAGCGTCATTTAAGGGCGATACAAATTAAGCCCGAGGACGTAAGGATTAGGCCAGTTCTACGCAGTACTGTTATCGGCACCAGGAGTGTCTATGTATACACGAAAATGCGCAGTAAACTATGTTGCGTATAGAATAATAAGTTTGCATAGAATTAAAAATGTACCAGCACAGGAAAGCAAACTAGAGTGGGGTAATAGGTAGACGGTAAAATTACTTCAATATCTTTGTAGAGAAGTATTCTTTATCATCTGCGGAACAGAACTTGGTAGAGAACCAAGAGGGATTACTCATGTTATATGTTATAGTGTCAAAAGGATTGACGAGATAAGTTACATTCAAGATAAATTCAATATTTAACCGTAGCGAAGATCTTCTGAAACCAACTGATTGCCTGAGCCTCAGCCCGCATTCCCATCTCATTCTCCGCCTTATCCGTTTGGCTCCCTCGGACTGCAAATCCATGCCTAGCACCTTCGTACCATACAACCTCATGTGCGGCCTCTCCCGCGTCTGTCTTTGTTCGCAGAACGGCATCTGTCTCGTCGACTTGTTGTTTTCGATACCGCTTATCCAAGGAACCTGCAGCAACACTCGTCGGTTTCTTCACCTTCTGGATATCGGAGGGTATGGCCAAAGAAGATGGATGAGCCGTGAATGTCGCATCAACCAAGGGCTTGTCATGCTCTTTTTCTTCGTCCCAGGCTAGAATTGTGGACCACTTGCCCCCCTATTTATTCATGAGACCCCACGAGAGCTGAAATAGTCGAAAGGAGTAGGGGTACACTTACCCAGCAGAATCCCGCAGCACCAAGTGGAAGATGAGCGGCCTCGTTATTGCGGAGTGCATGGAAGAAACCGAAGATTCGGGGATGAATGATGGAAGGCCGAGTTGCCCAGCGGAATGGAATCACGTAGAAGATGCACTTGAGGAGGTGCCATATCTTCGCTACACCGCCATGGTCCAGGGCGTGGATAGATATGATGAGTTCCGGGGGTGCGTAGGAGCCTGTATGCTAATTAGCACAAAGTTACGATCGCTCCGGTAATTAAATGTAGTCCCTAAATAGCGCGTAGAGTATAAAGAGAAACAAAAAGCCATTAACGCAAATGAGCATATCATGCCTAGATATACATACCATTCATAAACTCAGGAAGATAAACTAGCCACTCTCCCTTCTTCGCATAGTTGTCTGCCAGGATTCGACTATTTGGAAGAGTCCATCCAAACACATCAGGCAAGATAACTATTACCCCCTTCGGCGATACGCCCTCAAGAGGTTCCGCGACGTAACAGTCGAGTCCGTGTATTTTCGTAACCTTTCCGGACGGTGTACCTTGGTGGATTTCCCCTGAAGCACAGCACTGGCTCGTCATTCTTCCGACCTGATGATTGAAGTAAAGTGGTTAGAGTGGAAGTTGCCGAATGGAATATGTGCGGCGAAAGAGATGGTGAAAGGAAAGCAGATGGTTTCTCATGAGATGAGACTGAAAAATGTCATGCGCGACGGTCCGCGTCTTTAAGTAGGCGGCCTACATATCTTATTAAGACCCAGGAGTAGAGTCGTTGGGTGCATGCACAAGTTAGGTCGGTCTGTCAGATGGAGTCGGCCTAGTTCGAGCACCATCCGAGCCAATCAGAGCCCCGATGGCGCAATCTCCGAATCGAAAGGCCTAACGCCGATTAGAATTCGAACTTTTCGTTGCTTTTGCTTGAACACAGAATAAGAAGTAGGGAGGATTTGGGAACATGGTGCGTAGCACGTCATATTCGGGCCTTTGTGTTTTCGTTAATCCATACTATAGGTTCATGCAGAAGCGTCGACGTTCGCGGAGGGATTGAACAAGAAGGAGGTCTATGAGCAAGTGCTTGAGCAGGCAAGAGCTTTGTTTGACGATCAGAGAAATTGGGTAAGCTTTGATTGAACATGCATTCTACGGGGGTCATATGTACTGACAGGACGTAGGTCTGGTGAGCCTTCAATCCTAGCTGATCACTCTTTACATTTCTTATCTCATCCTCAAGAAAGTAACCTCTCAAACACGGCTTCTCTACTATACCACGCCTACCATTCTCTCCCATCTCCGTCAAATGCTGTCAACTGGGCTGGTTTCTATGTCATCGATCCCAAGAATCCGAAGCAGTTGATTCTCGGTCCGTTCAATGGCCAGGTCGCATGTCAGACAATAGCAATTGGTAGGGGCGTGTGCGGTACTGCTGTCGAAAAGAAGGCTACGCAGTTGGTGGAGAATGTCGAAAGCTTCCCAGGACACATTGCTTGTGATGGGGCTAGCAAAAGCGAAATCGTTGTGCCTATAATTCAGGATGGAAAGGTGCGTCTAGATTACTCGGTTTCGTAGCTGAGACCCTTGGAAACTGACGTTCGAACAGGTCGTAGCAATCATAGATGTAGACTGCGCCAAGCTGTCGGGTTTCACGTTGCAGGACCAGGCTGCATTGGAAGAGTTGGCGAAGTTGCTTGCTGAGTCCTGCGATTTTTGATATATCTGAATTTACCTTGTTGCTCTGGATATGAATATTCCAATACTACCAATCCCACATCTTTTAAAATATGAAAGTAAGCATGATGATCAATTCTAACGAGCGATAATTCTCTTTGGCGTATACAGTCTTACGCTAGAGAGGCTGAACCTTCCTCGTAGTACAGAACTATAACGGAGTAGGTTTCCGAGAGCATGATCTCAGTGGTAATAAACTGGCCTCAACTCAACCAACACCAACAGCATCTTTTACCCCCTCGAAATGCAATAAAATCGTTCCAGCTCTGCTTGATATATCATCAAAGAAGCAGTCACAGACGCGTAGACGAGGTGCAATAATTCAAGTCAGAGACATCAAACATGTTACATACGATCAAGAGTTACACAACGAGGCACGGAGAATTGAACGAATGATTAAGACTACGCTCTCATTGATTTCATACACGTCATAGACGGCGGCAGCAGAACACTTCAGAACAGAAAGCTCCAGTGAGATAAAGAAATGAGACTGAAAAGAGAGGAAACATTAACACCGCCGCGCCCAAAAAACCAATTGACTGTATCCGAACCCATATTCACACTGACGACCCAAACGCCCACCAGCAGACGAGATATATGGCAAGACAACATCGACGAGACAGAAAACCAGACTCAGATAGCCGAGGCCACAAAGAAGTTGGTATCGACGGAAGAGGAAATTGACAGTTCGTGACGCAGAGACGGACCAAGAACGCCGACGATGATGCAAATAATGACCCTTGAACCAGTACACGGGAGGCTTTTATGACTTGGGTCGAACAATGGAGTTTCCGATACTCCCTACCCTGCCACTTGTTTTCCGGACACCGCTCTTGCTATCTGTGCTTCGTCGCGTAGGACTTGCGCGAGTCTTGCCGACGCTGATGTCTCCACGTCCACTTCCGAGCTTCTCTCGTCCAGGTGTCTTCGGCCGAGCACCGGTAGTCGGCGCAGTGTTCTCGGTGTCGCTCTCAGCTCCAATGTATAGAGAAGTCTTGGTCACGCTCGTTGAAGTCGTGGTTGTACAGCTGATTGCGCGACGCTGCTTGTCCCTCGAGATAGGCGATCGAGATGATGTCCTTCGTGCCATTACGCGAAGATGATAATCTTCGTCAGTCTCTCCATCGAGCCGAGTGACTCGGTGGTGCGAGGATACAATCTCAGCATCCGGCTTTACAAATGGCTCGTTCTCACTGATCCGATGCGGTGACCGGCTTGAACCACCACCATATATCTTGCTGGTCTTCCGCGGCTGCCCTGGTGTGGGAGCAGGAAGGTTGTCTTCTTGAACGCCGATAGTAGAGTTGCCACCGTTCCTCTCGTTCGATTCGATCTCGCCAAGAGCAGAGCGTCGTGAAGAGCCATTGGGAGGCGTGAAGGTCTGGCCATTGCTTGCAAGGCGTTGCTTGTGCGAGGTCCTGGTGGGCGTCGAAGGCATCATCTCAGCATACTTGACCTTCATGGTGTCCTCGTGCCACCATTCTCGGAAAGTAGACTGATTGAGATGAAGCCAATGTTGCTGCGGGCCGACCACCATCCCTGGGCGCATAAATCGCATGTATGCAATAACTTCGTTTGCGGTGAAAGCATTTCTGTAGATGAGATATGCTCCAATGAGGCAGCCAGTTCGACCGAGTCCGGCTTTGCAGTGCACGGCAATGCCCTTCTTTCGAACCGTGATCATGTCATGAGCGAGATTGATGAACTGCCTCACGAGAGAAAGAGGAGGGCAAGTACCATCGTCGAAGATCATGTTCAAGTGTTGAATGCCGAGCTTCGTGAAGTACGATGATGAGTAGAGCTCAGAGTTGAGTCGCACAACAAGACCAATATTCCTCGCGCTGAAATGCGATAGCACATTCTTGAAGGGTGTTGGGAGGGTGGCCGACTTCTGGACCTCGGCGATGGTCGTAGGCAAAGTAGAATACATGGGCGAACTGGGTGGTATCACGTGGGTTGGGAGATGTTGTGGTGATGCGAAGGCGAGAAAATCCGGGGTAACCCAGTTGAAGTCTCCCATGTCGACGCGTTCGTACTTCTCATACCTGATGTTGTTAGCAAGTACTCTATTGACGAGAAAGGAGAACTCACTCTTCCAGGCTGAAGTCTTTGAGCCCGCAAAGACCTTCCTCTTTTGCCTTCCATATCCCGTACACAACGTCTTGGATATTCAGCACGTAATCGGCCTGGCTGTAGCCTGCATCTCTGAAAGGCATGCAGGGCGGGTCCATCTGCGCGATTGGTGCCAGGGCAAGATGGGGTGGCCATGACTGGATGAGAACCATGTAACATGCCAGAATGCAAGCCGCGTTTGCTCGGCCTACGTGACTGTTAGTATTTGCGCTCTCTACTTGTAGATCGGCGTGAACATACTCCTTGAGTCGGCGTTACTCCAAAACACCACGCCTCTCTCCTCGTTGGCGGGATCTCCTAGCACTTCATGCAGCTGCACCGCATAGCGGTAGAGGTGACCAATGTGCAATGGGCCAAAGTCACCGTGGAAAGCATTGTAGAGGAGTGTCTTGTCAATGGTAAAGTAGACAGGCGGGTGCACTTTCGGGCCAGTGGCGACGGGGCCGGGTTGCGCCTTGGACGACCGCTTGCTTGGAGAGCGACTGCTCTGTCGCGGGTAGGGAAACGGAGTGTTGGCATCCGGCGGGTGTGTGTACGAGGCTAGGTAGAGTCGGTCTTGTATGTACTCTATGACTGTTATGGGACCTCTGTTAGTGTTTTGATTCGCATTGTTTTGATCAATGTTTTGGTGCTTACCCTGCCCATAGCTGGTGGTGGTTGCGGGAGGCATTTTAGCTACGGTCGGCTGGACAGCCAGAAGGCGCGACCTCAGAGATGTATGCACGCCTGAGGAAAGACCGACTGTTGCTTGCGACGGAAGCGGAGCACACGAGCGATGACGGCTGGCTCAACCAAACGTCGAGGGCTTGTCGCGCGGGGAGATGGAAGTGTGGAGGAAGGTCTTGATGGCGTTGTCGCGGTCGCACTACGCTGCTGAACCTGAGGCTCTCCGGTAAGGAATAATTATAAAGATGCGGGTGCTGCGGATGGTGGATGGAGGGAGAGGTTATAGAAATGAGATGCAATGTTTGGCAACAACAACGGATGGAGCTAGTTCCACGATAGTACTAGCGCCAGACACACAGGCCCTTTATGCAGGGTTCGCGAAATTCACCACAACAACAGCCACGCTGCCGTGTTTGGCCAAGCTTCTCCGAAATCGAGGTGAGGCCTCCCCTGCATCTTCACTATTTGTTTGTTTATTTGTTGTTGTTCATGCCATGCTCTCGTTCTGAAATGCTCGAGGCATCAATGACGCACGCTCACGGGACAAGACAGGTAGCACGACAGCAACTTCTCCTTACCCGCTCCGCAGGGACATACATCTGCTAGCGCACGCTCCCGTCCGGCGGATACAATAGAATTGCACGTGGCTGAATAAACCGTTGCTCTCTTGCTGGAGACGCCGAGGTGTTTTGGGAATCTGCTAAATTTGATGTTGAACTACCAAAAGAACGAATAGTGCTCCACAAAAGTACGCCCAGTCAAACTTCACATAGACATCCACAGAAGGAATTCCTAGAGTGATACATCAAGCAAGTATATCTACTTGGCAACATGTTCAAGAGGGGGAGGGCAGAGGGCTGGCTTAGACAGCCTATCGACGCTTTGCCTCTATGGGCCGATTTCCATGGTGTTCGTTTCAATGGGATCAAAGTTGGGTCAATTCCAGGTCTAGAAGATCGTGGCTCGACTGTCATAGCAGATCGGGATCTTACGGGAGGGAAAGAGGATCCTTTGATGGTCGTTCCAAAAGACTTGATTATATCTCGTCAGAATATTGAAATAATCGCCAAAGCCGACCACCATCTGAAGGAAGTCCTCGAAGCCGTGGGGGACTTTGGACGTGTTGGTCATCAACTTTGCCAGCAACCTGTATCCTTGCTAACCATATCAGACCACTCGGGGTGCTGTGTTGATCTACCTTGTCTTGCAAGCAACTATAGCTTGTCCGGACATCAATGGCATAGGAGTTCTTCATCCTCTGACTGAGTAAATGTTTGTCTTCCAATTTTCTCTCTTGTTCCTGACTCTCGTCTAGGTACATCAAATTCCTTCCCGACGAGCTGTTACCCACATTCTGGACCGAACAGGAACGTGATCTTCTCACGGGCACGACACTCAGACCTGCAGTTCGTGCCAAGCTGAGCAGTCTGCTCCGTGAGTTTGAAGCCGTCCGTACGGCTACGGAAAGCATTGGCTGGTGTGCTAAGCATTGGTGGGACGAGGACGATGGCCAGCTGACATTTGAAGACTGGATGAGGGTTGACGCAATTTAGTACGTAAGGCCGGCGCGAACTCCTTATCCTGCTGCAAAGCCGTCATGCAATGTCACTGGGATACTGTTTCGAAGAAATGCATGGCGATCATGGAAGCCGTACCAATCTTGCCACCATATGAATTGTGCTGACTTTATACCACCACGGTTAGTAGATCTCGAGCGCTGGAATTTCCTGGCGTGGGGGACGCAATGGTCCCATGTGTTGACATGGCTAATCATGCATCCGGAGATACTACAGCTGCGCTATATGAGACCGATGAAAAGGGCAATGGTCTACTGCTCTTGCGGGACGGGAAGAATATCACAAAAGGAGGGGAGGTGACAATCACGTAAGCATGTCCTTGCATTATGGTCTGCCTGGCTTACAAGGCTAGCTACGGAGACGACAAGGGAGCGTGTGAGAACATCTTCTCATATGGCTTTCTTGAGGATACTATGACCTCGGCAAAGACGATATTCCTTGATCTCGACATTCCCATTGAAGATCTTCTGAGACCAGCCAAGATGGCTGTGAACACGGCAGCACCCGGCTTCCGCATCTCTGAAAAGGATGGTCACATAGATTGGGAGAGTGACTTTGTATGGTTGCTTGCTATCAACCAAGAGGATGGGCTCGATTTCAAGCTCAAACAGACTATTGATGGACAAACTGAGATTGAAGCGTTCTGGAAAGACCAGGAGCTGGATGATACCTCCAAGCTCCGGACCTTCCTTGAGCAAGATCGCCTGTGGGATGTCTATCAGCTCCGCGCGGTCGTCTTGCTGCAAAGCCGGATTGAGACCCAAGTTCAGACACTGCGAGAGGTGAAGATGCCTGAGCGAGACCCCAGCATCAGAGATGGGCCTTGGCAGCTCGCGGGGCGACTCCGCAATCTAGAGCTCGAGATGCTAGAGAAGGCTGGGGCCGATTTGGAAGATCAGGTAAGCCACATGTCCACTCAGAGATGGCCATCTTGCTCGCTTCAGGTCCTCCCACAGCTCCACCCTCTGCCACCTGCTGGAGTTGGCCATTGCCCGAACGTCACTAATGAGTTGGACGCAACCAGAAAACGACGATCTTCCAGTCTGAAGTTGTTCAGCGTTATCTCGGTCTTTTTCAGGATGAGGCAGGAGCAGACGAGGAGCCCGTGGACTTCAGCTGAGGAGTCTGAGACCTCCACATTTGTGGTCCACAAGGGAGGCGGCCCAACTTCGATATGTGGCGGCTGATTCATATATTCTTAATATACAGTCGCTCCCACGCCTCCCAGGCTTGGACTAAACGGGCAACTGTGAATGACATATAATAGGCATCGCGATTATTGTGGAAGCAATTTGGAAGCAATGTGGAAGCATCGGCTCTCCACCATTGATATACATCCGTCTTGCGTATACTTGGCGAGTTATGACAATACTGGCGCTACTATCGGCAAGCGGCCATTAAAGATCGATCTGATCAGCATATAGCGCATGTTGTGCGTGCCAATGCCAAAGCTTTGCTCATCAAGTTGAGGGTCGTGCTTCCTGAACGGGCGCAAATGATATCGAAGGTCAGACGGCACATTTGTGCCGTCTTCCCGGAGGAAGTATGCTCTCGTCGTGCGTTTACCCAACGACGCTGGCAAGGACATGTAGACGCGCAATCAGGAAAATGTTTTCGAATTTCTTATTCATCAATATTGACTTGTGTCGATTGAACGAGGATTATGGAAGGAAGCGTAGGGCAAGAATTTTCGGCTTGGCCACGTCGACTGGAGCGCGACAAGCGTTGCCCAGCGGCGCTTCACTCTGCACGCCATATCGACGAATGGACGAGATGGCCACGGCTCATGTCTATGGCTGACCAGGGCTATGGGCCAACCGCTCGTCTTCCCCAGCTTCTAGAAGAGGCAGAGGACGCTGGACTGGACCTGGCAATGATGTGCCTTAGCGACCACCAGTATACCATATGAATATGCGCGCCGTGTGGCACGTAGAGTGGATTCGCCGGCAAGCAGTCAGATGGGCCACAAGCAGGAACGCCAGAGGATGCCTTGGCGGGATCGTGCCCTGTTGACGCCGGGTGTTTGCTCGTAGACACGGCCAGCCATTCTCGAGGCCTGCTGCGCGACAGTGGGTGGTCAAAGCGAGCCATGAGCGGCACCGCAGGAGCAGCCATCGCTCGGCGGGCCGGACAGCAGCATGGAGGAGCAGGGCAAGCCACCACAACCCCGCGGTGGACGGACATGTTCGTCGCGAGGGCTTCGCGGGGAAGAGGTGCGACGGCTGAGCAGGGCGGGCGGGCGGTGGGCACAGGCGCCTGGTGTTGATCCTACCAGACGGGCATAGTGGCGAAGAGGGTGCGAAAAAGGAACGGAAGCATCGCAGCGAGGGCAGCCAAAGTGTGCAAGCCGGGGTATCCTGCCGCGCCTGCACAGTCGAGGACCCCCTGTCGCTGGCCAGAGGCCTTTCCCCGCAACACAGACGCCCCCAGACAAACGCTAGGGCCCCCCCGGGCTGCGCGCAAGCACGCACTTTGTCCTCTCGTTTCTCTCGCCGCCATCTTACTTGTGCTGCCCCAGCCGCCGCTGTCCCCCGTCCATCCACCTCTCCACCACGCTCTGCATCCGCTCAGACTCTTTTATGTACTCGCCCGCTGAGCCCGCCCCGTCCCGTCATTGCCACACCCATCTCCCTCCGCCTTGACTCCTGATCGCAAGCCGTCGTCCACGTCTGCCGCCCCCGTCTGTCGCCCACTTTCAGATGGTGACGACCGCGTGCTCTGCTTGACCACATCTCCCCGGCGGGGCCTCGGAATCGAACAAGAACACTTCCCACTCCGCACAGCGCCCGCAACATCCGCCAGCATGCCTGGAATTCTACCCATGAAGGTTATCAAGGTCGGGTCTAGTGCCCAGGCCCGCATCGCGCAAGCCTGCGACCGATGTCGCTCGAAGAAAATACGCTGCGACGGGATCCGCCCGAGCTGCACGCAGTGTGTCAACGTCGGATTCGAGTGCAAGACGAGCGACAAGCTCAGCCGCCGCGCATTCCCGCGCGGATATACCGAGTCGCTCGAAGAGCGAGTCCGAGTTTTGGAGGCCGAGGTGCGAGAGTTGAAAGACCTGCTGGACGAGAAGGACGAGAAAATAGACATGCTCTCGCGGATACACTCGCACTCTCCACAACCACACCACCCCCAGCGGAGATCTTCGACTTCGCCCTCCCCGAGTTCCGACAGTCGAGAGGAATCGCAAGAAAAAGAAGACACGTTCAAGGTCCAGCAGTCGCCACTGCTGCTGGACGACGAAAACCAAGACACGTACTTTGAAGGCAGTGCAAGCGGAAGGACCCTTGTTGGTACGGCTCCCCCTTCACATCACAGACATCATAGGGTACTAACGGCACACAGAGGCGTTCAAGCAGCGAGCACAGGAGACGGGTAGGTCGTGCTCAGATGTCAACTCCAACGCGTTCTTCGGCACAGGCTCCAAGCCGTCCACGTCAAACCAGCCGAAACGCATCATTGCGTTCAAGGCGCCGCCCCGTCTGGTGTCTGATCAGATGATCAACATATTCTTCCAGGAGTGGGCTCCGTTGTTCCCGGTGCTTCACCGTCCGACGTTCCTTTCTCTATATGAGCAGTATGTCGCCAGTCCCGAAACCATGGTCGACAAGAAGTCAATCGCCAAACTGAACCTTGTGTTCGGGATTGCTGCACTGTCAAGCGATGTAGGTATCCACTCTCTATTATTCAATAGGCCGTTACTGACGTGCACGACAGTCTCGCGATGGCCAAGACGTCGAGTCCTTCGAAGCCCAGTGGCAGAGCGCTACCGAAAGCTTCCTGATGGACAATGACCTTCCTACTCTTCAATGTCTTGTCCTCGCCCAGATTTACTGCCTTCTCAAGGCTGATTACTCGCGACTGCTCAAGTACAAGGGCTTGGCCATTGGGCTGTCGCAGCGTCTTGGAATGCATCAGTCTCAGAAGCGCTTTGCTCTTGGTGCCCTGACAAGCGAGACCAGAAAGAAGGTGTTCTGGACACTCTACACTGTTGACTGGTAAGTAACTTCGCTCTCGCTATGCTGCCACCTGCTAACCCGCCATAGCATATCGGCTGCACATCTCGGTCTGCCCAAACTCATAAAGGAAGAAGATGTGCACTGCGAATATCCAGTTGATGCCGACGATGAATACGTCACAGAGAAAGGTTTCCTGCCAACTCTTCCAGGCGAATTCACCAAGCTTTCAAGCGCCCTGGCACTCTTCC
Organism: Melanomma pulvis-pyrius CBS 109.77; assembly: GCA_010093585.1. NCBI lineage: Eukaryota > Fungi > Ascomycota > Dothideomycetes > Pleosporales > Melanommataceae > Melanomma > Melanomma pulvis-pyrius. Next base: position 86,052 of record MU001787.1, on the reverse strand, counting down.
GCCTGTCGCGCATCCTGTCAAAGGTCCTCACAGAACTATACCCCGCTTCGACAACACATGACATCTCCTTCCGCACCATGGGCTCTCTTACCGATGAGCTGGAAGCTTGGTCCAATAACCTAGCTCCCCATCTCAAGCTCACCTTCCTCCAAGACAAGCCTAGCACGAACGTGACCAGCAGCAGAGCGCCGATCTTGGTACGTTCCTCCTTATGCCGAACTACATTGATTCCAAGAGCTAACAAATCCTAGTCCTTGGCGTACCACCACATTCGATCCCTCATCTACCGTCCTGCCGTCGTGGCTAACCTTGGCGACAAGGGCTCGTCGGCAATGGTGGCTGTTGGTGATGCCTGCAAGCACATCGTTCAGATTGTCCAACTCCTTGACGAACGCAAGTTGAGCTTCTCGTTCTGTCTCAATCGCAACGAGATCCTTGTCCAGGCCGGTTTCGGTCTTCTCTTCCAAACGTTAGGTCTTGACCGCGATGGCAAGCTCATCAAGGACTGCAACCGACTCACCTGCGTCGTCATCGAGATGCTAGAGCGTGCTAATGCTCCTGGTGCCTACGAATTCCGGCGTGTTGGCTGCTCTATGATCTCGGTATCTCGCGTCGAACAAGTGTTAACACCAGCCATATCCCGACATGGCTCGGAAGGAAGTATGGCTGCCCCTATGGACAGCTTCCGTGCCACGCAAAAGTCCCTGAAAGCCATCGCAGCGAGATTCTCTCCTAGCGCCGTCAAAGCTCACCGTCAGGACCTGAAAGAGCCACGCCGTGCTACGCTGCCTGCCATCTCCCCATCTATGGGCATGCATGCCAACCCTTCTTCGAGCAGCCTGTCTTCGATCCGGTCTGAACCCGCCGCTGCGCGCTCCGAACCCACACTCAGCCCCTTGTCCCACCGATCATCACTATCTCTCTACACCAAACGCCGTGCCAGCAATGCTATCCGCCAGAACCCTAACATCGACTACCTCTCCTTCGGTCCTGACCCCCTCGCCAACTACCCCTTTGCTCCCAACTCCTGCGGCAAGTCCGAAGTTTCTCCCGCCGACTGGGAACGCCTCCTCTCCAGCCTCGACAACGGCCAAACCAACATCTACGACACCATTTATGGTGGTCCGCCCGCTGATGCGCTCCTCGACTGCCCACCGCTCTCCGCCGGTGCAGAAACAAACCTCACCTGGTCTCCAAATGTGTGGAATTGGGGTAGCTATAACGACCAAGCACCGCCGCCGCAAAGCGTGCTGAGCTTTAGCGACGAGAGCTTGACGAGTGGTGAGGAGTTTGGGAATTGTGGAGATTATGGAACGGGGTCGACGCCCGGAAATGAGAGGATGTATCCTGGGATTATGATTCCAGATTTGAATGCGTCCAGTAATGGGATTGGACTTGGGGGATTGGACGGAAATTTTGGATTGTAAGAGGTGGACGATAGAGTACCATGTCGGTACGATTTGGGATATATGGTATTAGGAAGAGTTAGTTTCTGCTTTCATACGAGAAACAGGCGATTGGTGTCAAGGGATCGGGGGTTGGTGTGTTGTTTTGCTCGCTCTCGCTTGCGTTGGATTTGCCTTCATACTTTGGACTTTCATTATGGATCGGTTTTTCCTTATCTCGTCGATTATATCTACCTTTCATTGTTCGCTTCAGAGATACCAAAATCTCGCATTCAGCGAGCGCACGATCTAGCCCCAACACATAAAAGCCACAACTATTAAACTACAACCTTTATGATGACGGCTGCGGCGGATACTACTCAATTTCTTACTTTTTATTCGATTCTTCGGCAAGTCTCCGAGTCTGCCTCTTATTACATATGCTTCTCCTCGCGCGATTTACTCAAACTGATTATATGGAGGACGTTCTTTCGTTACTCTTCTTGGAACGTACGATCTGGTCTGGGGGGAGTGATGCGTGGTTTAATTGTTTTCTTCTCCTTCCTCTTCTTCTCAAGAATGCAAAGTGCCGAAGGAAGGAAAGGTATTGTTGACGTGGGCGGTACGCCAAATCTTTTACGTATTTATCTATCTATCTGTCTGTCTATCTGTCTGCCCATCTCTCTTGCCTTGTATGTATGTATGTCTGTATGTCCGAACGCAACGGCTTCCATCAATGAAAACCCAAATTTAGAACACACACACACACACACACACACACACTCTCTCTCTCTCTCTCTCTCTCTCTCTCTCCAGACATCTGTCTCCCAACAACAACCTTTTGTGGATTCTACCATCCGACGTCCAACAAATCCCCGGAATCCCGCCACGACGGGAAACCCCTCTGTATCCACTTTCGCCCCATCTTTCGCTTCTCCACAGACGCACCCCATAAGTCCCCAGATCTCGTCTCCCTCGCCCGCCTGTGCTCCCCCCCAACGACCGCCTACCTGAACGGCGGAATCAACAAAATCATCCTGTTGTCACACCACCGCGCCAGGGGGGGGGAGGGGGAAGAGGGCCAAGCCTGGCGGCGCCATCTCGGCGCTATTGCTGTGGCTTCGTCTAGGCCCGGATCCGATTGCGGCGGCGCGTTTGCCCGGCGCCTTGTCGCTTCCTGTGTGCTGCACACGTGCGTGTATGCGGGGGTTCAGGCTAGTGGGCGGGAAGCGTGTTCGAATGATGGTTGCCAGGTGCGGTGGCTGCGTTGATGCGAATGCAGAGGGGTGTGATTGGATGGGCGGGTCTGGAATTTGTTTTTGTTGGAATCGGGCCGGATGTGGGTCGGATGAGGGGAGTGAGGCTGGTGGTCTAGCAGACATAGGAGTTGGCGAGGAAAGGGGGTGTAGGGCATCACTGTGCAGTAGGTTGGGTTTAGGATGCCTTCTTAGTCGGGATCGATCGATCTTCATCGGGGCATCATGGATCTACAACATACAGAGACGAAGCAAAGACATTGTACGTCACGATGACTAGAGTGAGATGGATTGCTTGGAGATGGCATACCATAGGATGTTCGCCGAAGCAACGTGACATAAGCCGAGCCACACTCTGCAGTGTGGAAAGATCCGCAAAAGGAAACCTCCAGTGATGCTCTCACATTCCTCCTCACCAATCACACCCTCGCAAACGCGCGTGGTTAGTCCCTCACCCCGACCCCAAGCTCAAGCCCTCCGACCAGCTCCCAGCGGCTCCGAGATGCATAAGATTCAGGGTCTCGGCAACGCCCGATCCTACAGTGCGGAACCGCAATGCAAAGTTTGCAGCCTTTCTTTGTTTGTGGGGTAGCGTAGGCTACGAACGGACAATTGGTCTTGTGTCACGCCACCTCGAGCGAGGCGAGATGTCCAAGTATCGATGCGTGCTAGTTGCAAGAGATCCTACAAAGCTAGTAAGGACATGGTGAGTCGGAAGAAGTCGGAGGCAGGGAAGGCGACGATGGACGTCTTGCAAAAGCCAGTACAATGCTATTCTGAGCTGGGCTGCATGTGAGACACGCGAGTGATGCTGGCTTCAGCCCTGGTGTGCGGATCCTCAAAAAGCTTCGTGCTCGGTCCGGTGGAATGGAAAGGCGCGATCTGTGACCGAGGAAAAGTTTGGCGGTGCAGAGGACCCACAAAACACCTGGGTGGTCGCGTGGCAACTATCGCAGAAACTCATTATTCAGATAGTCGACGAAGACTTGTTTCATCCGCGCCTTGGAGAAGCTGTGCTGTCGGTTCATGGTGATGAATTGGCGCCGAATGCGCTGCAGCTGGGGGAGTGTCATGGGCATTGCTGGGAGCTCGATTGGCTTCTCCACGTCCTGAACAATTATCTCGCCGCCGCCTTCGCCTTCGTGGTCTTTCTGGTACGTCATGATCTGTGCGAGAATGTCGGACGTTGTCTTGTCGAGCTCGTAGAGGTAGTTTTGCTCGGTGGCAGGTTTCTAGGTCCCATTGTCAGTTGATTGAAGAGCATCCAGGGGCTTTCCGATGTACGCACCAGCACCGTCGCCTGGTTTGGACGCACGACCTTGAGCTTCCCGTCGCTGCCCACCAGCGCCTCCCATATCTGTTCGAACGGCGGCGTCTCGTCCTCGTCGAGCACGGTGAAGAGCGGGCTGTCCCACCGCGTCATGCCGTTCGGCTCCTCGTATCTAAAGATCAGGTTCTCAAAGTCGTCTTCTTCATATCCTCCATCATTGTCCTTGTCTGCTAGCAGCTTTGCGTTGATCTCGCGACATTTTTCGGCGGGGGTCCCTACATGCACCTCTGGGATTATCAGAACGAGGCAGGTATGGTGGGAGAATATCGCGACTGACCACGCAGTTGGGCGTCTGGACGGCCTTTGCCTCACAATACAGCTGATAGCGGAAGCCCTTAATATAGTTCATACTGTCGGCAATGACGATGTCGTCGCGCGAGAGGACCCTCTTCACGGCCGAGTACTCCTCGGCGCGGGCATCCTTCTCGGCCTTTGCGGTGTGGTAGACCTGGCGCGACACGCCCAGCGTCTGGTCGCTGATGTGGTGCACCCTGAGGCGGCTAACGCGGGCATCGCTGGGCGAGCTGGCGATCTTGGACTCGAAGAGGGCCTTGAGCTGGAGGGCCCGTGTGGTCTTGCCCGCGGAGGGGTAGCCCGAGAGGAGGACGAGCTGGGCGCGAGCATCAGCAATCAATCAATCAATCGCGCGCGATAGAGACCGAGACCGAGATGGAGATGGAGATGTGCACTCACAGGCATTTCTGGCCGGGCGGTGGTTGTAGATATCCGCTACAGTCTGCTCGATAGTTCCTCGGGCGGATTTGCGGTAGCCAGGTAGCGGGGGGGCGCTCGAGACGAGGCGGCGATGATGAAATTTCGGCCGTGGTATCTGGCGCTCATGCACCAGCCTCGGCTTAGGAGCGAACAACTGCCTATCGCTCGTGCCCATCTCCACCTCATTGTTCACATTCATCCCGCCCATTCAGCCAGAGTCCATTCCACTCTGCGAATTGGCAATCTGTCTCTTATTGTGCCCTACAACCGTCATATCGCAAAGCACATCACGCCCTCTCGCTACCAAATTGCGCCGCCGTCCAGACCTGCACAGGTGTCTTAAGCGCTCGCCTCGCCGCAATCCTGACCAGTCCTGAACTTGAAAGAGACATCGCCAACGAACACTCGGCCTCCTTTCCACTCGCTCCTCGACTATCACAGAAACCTCTGCAAGGAAACAAACAAGCAACCAAGCAAGCAAAAATGTCCACCCAGAACTCCGCCAATCCCTTCACCCGGCCCGTCTATCCTCCTCTCCAGCCCTCCGCCAGCTCGCAAGCGTCAGCGTTCCAGAGCTACAGCAGCACCTCGAGTCTCGCTTCTCAATCACCTGCATCATCTGCCCCGTTGCCATCGCCGTCGTCCACACATTCCCAGCACCAGGGCTTCTTCGGCTCGCTGCACGCCCAGCAGCCGCCCCAGCAACAACGCCAAAGCCAGGCCGCCACACAGCGTCAGTCTGCCCAACGTCAGTCTAGCTACGAATACCAATCGAATCGACAAGGTGCGGGGAGCACGGCTGCCGAGACGAATAACTATCTGAACGAGTATGCGTTGCTGGCTGAGGCGGCGAAACGGGCGCAAATAGCGGTTGTCATGAGGGACATTGAGGGCATGGAGCTGTAAAGCCATTATACAAGCATGTGCTTGGGAATGACCTCTGAAGATTTTTCCGGACAATCACCTCGCCAGGAACTCGGTCATTTCGACGTATTCGTACATGAGTTTCCTCCCCGCCATCCATCCATCACATGTCAACCCCTCCACTTCTCCTGTACAAATTTTTGGACTGCCCGTTTACACTTTCCACTTCACACTTTGCACTTTGCACATTACACTTCATACTTTACACTTTACACGTTTATACCTTCTGGCGTCTTGGGTATTGGCCATACGACATTCACTCTCTGCATATTTTCTAGTTTCATGCACTTGATATCCCCTCAGCTTGGCGTTAACTTTTTTTTCGAATTCTCATCGAGGAGTACTGTAGATAAGGCGAGGGATAGAGGAGGTGGAGCGATCCGTACAGGGACATAATATTCAGAGTAGATATGGATGCGAGCAGCGTAGATAATAGGTGTGGAGACCTGGAAATATTTCGTCTGTTCAAGATCCACGCATCTCGCGCGTCCCTTGTGATTTCCGCCACGGAATTGTTTCCTTTCTTTTCCTGCAGGCCGGATTCGACACGGCCCAATCACCAGGTCACATGCACACTTTACAACACGTTCTAGACTCGGTGCCCAAAGCTTAGATACGAGGCCGTGGAATAGGGCAAAAGAAATCATACATGCATATACGCTTACACGTCACACAACAACGTCCATTCATCATGCACACTCGCCTCCACTTCCCACATGCATCATGATTCCCGCCTCGCACAGCCCTGAATCCACACCGGCTCGGGCTTTCTCCTTCCGAAATGCATCACCACAACGCCCATTGCCCCCGCAGAACTAAACATGGCCGGGGGGGGAGGGAAGCTGGAGGACGTCTGACTATCAGTGACTGATGCTGATTTATAAATCGGCATGCTTATGCACAATCTGTCTTCTTTTCTTCGTCTTCGCACACAGGTTCGATATCGGCCTGTCTGCAAGGCTGAGGGCAGTTTTGCAGATGGAACGGCACGGCTCGGCTCGGCTGTCTGCATGTGTACGTGGGGAGGTCGGCGTGGGGGGAGGGGGGGAGGGAGGGTGTGCGATTGCGTGCTTGGACGCATGTAGAAAGGGAAGAAGAGTAGGAGTGGGAATGGAGCAGGGCGTAAGGGCGTTGGTTTTGGGGGGTTTCTCGTTCTGCATCGTTGATAGGGGGCGTGGGTGTGGGTTGTGAGAGCGGAGCGAAGGGGGTTGGTGCAGGATAATCTCCCCAACGGAGAGGGGGAGTAAAGGGATGGATGTGGGGATTTGGACAGGGGATGAGCAGTGAAGTCGACTATCTGTCTTCAATAAAGGCCCGCTGAGGAGGGATCAAGGCCGTACAAAAGCTACACTGGCTTTGCACTCGTTGACTTGGCCATCAAAGCTCAGATTACTTTCAGGATGAAATTGGTCAACTAGGAATAACATGGTGGCAATGCTGCGTAGCCTTTCTTTTCCTTCCCACGTGGAGTACCTGCTTTGCCGTTTTGTAAATAGACCGGCCGGTGAATACGAAGCAAATCGACTGCGAGGAAGACGGTGTGCCCATGACCTTCCAATTTCTGCAACTGTGACCGTGTCGCCTAACTAGCTATCGAACCCCCCCGTGTTTGGTTCTTTCCTTTTCTCCGTGCCTGACTCCTCTGACAACGCTCCCAGGGAGTGCATTCATTCGAGGATCTAGGCGTTGGACGAGCCATTGGGAGTATACGGTATTGTCGACTAAGATAGCGAGCCCCTCTGGCCATGCTGAAGTCCCGATAGCTGACACATGAATATATTTCATAGATTTTGGATATCGACCTGATGCCGACGTTTCGCTCTCTCCTGCGCGAATGACTAAGCGGCACGCTCTCTCAATATGGAAAGCGGCAATGGATGGAAAAGACGGCAAACTCCTAACATGAAAGAAAATAGAACCATGCCTTGGCGGGAATGAGCGCCTCTATATCGCATTGCTCGTTACATCCTCGTTCCCCAATCTAGCCATCGTCCCTCCAGTAAGCCTGTGCGGGGCATCGTTGACCGGTGCAATATGCAAGTGACGAGTCAGAAGCACACACATACACACATACGTGTATGCGGTCAGCTGCTCCAATATTGAATACCGGCTGTTTCGGTTTGGTTCGGTCTGGTTTGCGAACCATGCCCTTCGATTGCCTTCTTTTGGCAGAGCCGCAGAGGAGAGGGGAGAGGCGTAGTACCCGTCAGCGACAGTCCCCCTTCTGACACGCCGGAGTCCACCGCCACCTCTTCGCAGCATCGTCCTCCATGTCCTCATTTCCCACATCCACATCCATTCTCTCGGCATCATCGCCGTGTTGTTGCCGTTGTATGTCTGGACTAAAATTGACCAGCACAATGACCCCCTTCCCACTCTCTTCGGCCGTGTTATACGCCTTCGCCGCTCTGACCATATACACCAAACTTCTCTCATCCACAACTCCAGTGACCACCCTATTCCTCCCATCCCCCTTTTCCAATTCCGGATTCAAAATCCCGTGCAGCCGCTTCGCGCACGCGCACTTCGATGCCGGCGGGGGCCACATTTTGATACGAGAATGGCGGTACTCAGGGTCATTCTCCACAACCGGGAAGTTAGTTTTGTGCTTCGACGTTAAAGGGAGGACATTAGATGCGGTCCAACCTTGAGGCGCCACACGCCGCGACCCGATTCGAATTCGTAGACAGGGACCAGTGGCGGCATTGCTACAGCATTTTTCGTCTTCGACGAGGTCGAGGAACGAACTGCAAGCATAGTTATACGCTCTGAATTTCGTGCGAGCTAGGATGAAAGACCGGCTGTTTGTCTCGCTGCCGGGCGGGAACTCGGGGTGGAATTCCCACGTATGTCTAGGCTTTGGCGGCGCGTAGTTTGGATTGTTACTCGAGTCTACTAGGTCGGCGAGTATGTCGTCCTGCGGCAGGGAGGGCACTTCGTCGGGTGTAGTAGGTTCATCTTCGTCTTCGATAGTTTTGAGTTCTGAGATGTAGAATGTTCGTAGTTGGCGGCTAGACCCGTTTTGCCACTCGCGACGAGATTCTACAATCATGGGTTTATCTGTAGCTTCATTGATCTGTATGGTGAGATCGGTCCAGGAGTCGTGGATTGGCCCCTCCTTGTGCTGGCGTCGATATACACGTTTGTTGACTTCTAGAGCGGCTTTGAAGGGCTGGTCGAGGGGGAAACGGATGCAGTGGTAGAAAGATGTCCAGTCCAACTCTTCAACGTCAAAGGAAGTCTGGTTTGATACAGCGTAGAAGTACCCGGCGTGGATCTGGAAGGCGATAGTAGATCCAATGTCCGTGCCGAAGAACTCTTCTAGCTGTAGTGGTTGAGGGCACGCTAGTGACGGGGATTCTTCATCCAGAGACACTCCCCGAATTTCCCATTCATGGTGGCTATGGCTCCCCATGCCGGTGTAAGTACCATAGTAGAGAAAGGAAGATGTATGGCGGACGAAAAGCTTATAGCTGGACTCAAGTTGAATCTCTCTTATCAATCTCTTTCCCTCTGCAATGTCTTCCTTCGTATTTAGGACAAAAATACGCCCATGATTAGACCGACCCTTGCGCTCATAGTGAACTGCGACGATATCATCGCTATAGTACAGTAGAGAAATCTTAGGCTCACTAGGAGATGAAGATGAGGATCCCGGAATAGAATTGATAAGAGGAGAAAGATTAATCTCGTGGCTGTCGGAAGAATTATGCGCATTTGAGACACGAATGGTGGTACCGTCTAATACGCATAGAATGCCTTGACGATAAGTAAAAGCTGTCCCTTGTCCTATAACACGAGCAGAGAACGGGTTTGCGTTTGAAAAGGCTGTTTTCCTGTCGTATATGCCTTTCAAAGCCTCGCTGTAGGTAATCTTTTGAGCCTGGGCAAGATGTGCTTCTTTGCTGTGGGGTACATAGGTCTGAGAGAACGGCATATCAGCAAGTCTCCGATGATGGCTTCGTTCAGGATTACTTATACCTCGATAGCCCTCCGGCACAGGGTGCTTTCCTGTAAAAGAGTGTTTAGCTGGCGACATGAGTAACCTAGATGTATGATATCGTCGAACTCCAGACTCCACGCTATGTGAAATAAAATGTCAAAGGGAAGCCGATCAAGAGTGATAGTCATGAATCCTGGAGAAGTTTGATGGGGATGAGTAGCGGTGTGAGCGCCAGCGAAATGAAGAGCGATGAGCAAGGAGCCGAGGCCTCAATGGAGACAATGTAAGCGATAAGCTGCAAGTGAAAACGAAGGCAATATAGCGTAAGGCTAAATGCGGCTCAAGCGTGACATAAGAGGATGAATGAGGACAATGTGCACTTGACGAGCATACTCCATACAAGGGCAAGGCCATTGCAGAGCTTTTCAGCTGGAGAGACAAATTGAGGCTCTGCAATGAGCGGGGAGATTAGTGATGCCTCAGGAATGCCACTTCCATTAGGCCAGAACTAATGGTTGTACGGGCCTTACATTGCAAGCCGGGAGCTGAAAGCGGGCCAGCCTGGTGACCAACGAACGGTTTTCAAAGCCGGATGTGGTCATTTTTGGAGGCTCAAAGATAGCACAGGGCAACACGATTCATGTTTCAGGCCGGGATGCTGACGTGCGGGACTTCACGAGGACGCGCCATTCCATGGAAAGAATGAGACCAAACTCTGATGAGGCTCTGCGCAGCCAATCATACTAAATCGCCCAGACCACTAGCCTATGTTGCGGCTCCAACTCCTTCCCAAGCAAGGTTTGAACATCCCACTATCAAATTTGCTTTTCTCGCAATCTCAGCCTCGTTCGTTTTCTTCCAACGGCTGGTCAAGAGCCGTTAATCTTGCGTCTGCCCATAGTGCCTTGTCCCAGTGTTGTCTGACCAATGCTATTGTCCTTCAGCCTTGTCCTAGCTCGCACGCATGGTCCTCGTGGCCCAATTCACCCGTCAGTTCCAAGGCTATATTCTTCGGTCACCGACGGTGGCATGTGAGCATTGCTAGGAACCAGTCAGAAACCTTTGCTTCACTTTTTTATGTCACTCCAGTCGCTTGTTGGTTCGTGTTGTATAGGTTGGCCAATGGCGCAGTGCAATGGCGGAGTTACCTGCAACCTTAATCACATAAATTGATTGAAGGTTGTTGACGCGTTTGTAAGTTGCTGTCGTAGCACCGGTTATCAGTCGAGTCTGCGGAGTATGCGTCGTACAAGGGAGAACTGCAGAACAGCGAAGCAGTTTGCTATGACGTGGCCGGGCGTATGCCGTGCGTTCGTGAGTGACGTTGTGGTCCTGGAGGACGAGTTAGTCCAAACCCTTAGTACAAGGCCGCATTTGGTACACCATACCACCATTAAGAACATGTCACTCCTCTGAAGCTGACCTATTTCGTTGTTCCGAGTTCCATCCGACGAATGGCCATCCTTCCGGCAGTGATGAGAATGGGGGCAAGATATAGCGGCCGGCACAGCTTCCCATTTGTGGGCACTCGAGCTTGCAGAGACCGAAAACCTTACAATAACACTCCTCGGCTGTTGGGCAGTGCACAGGGCTTTTCCCGAAGATGACTAGTATGTATTAGCACATGGTCAAGCTAAGGGCGTTGAAGATGACGAGAAGTCATCGTGTCTCGTGGAGGGGAATTTGACGAGCCACAAGATGTTGAGTGGGCACCAAGGGGAGCAGAGCCTCAGCCTCGAACTCTTGGCGTGATCAATGACCATGCTAATCCGTTCTGCGAGGTTGTGAAGCAACAAAGCGGAAGGAATCAAAGGTCCACGCCAAAGTACAGAAATAGGAACGAGGAACATACTATGCCACGAGTATTCGAGTATCCTCCCAGAGATACTATCCTCCAGTTCTGTTGTCAACAACCACTCCCTATACCTGACATAATCTTCCTTCTTTCTCTCCCTGATCTTTTCCTTTGTCACGGCAAACTGTGCACAACAACTAACCCCTACCTCCTTTGGGACCTCCAGCTCCGGGAACAGCATTTCAAATCCCGCTTTGTATTGTCCACCGGCATGAACCGCGGCGCGATGTTCGCCCTCCTCCTCCAGCGGCTTTATCTCCGCGGGACAACCCAGCGCCCATGCGCAGCGGATATTGACGTAGCCCTCTGTCTCAAGGTAGGGGAGCTGAAAGTGTCGCAGCATAGGAAGACCGTCGTAGTCTGGATCATCGTTGTGCCATTGATAGCGCTGCGGGTGGATGAATAAGATGTTATCCGGGAGCTTGTCATAGTTGTCTATTATGAACCTAGATACACCGCCTGTCAGTCACTGTTCCCGTAGTAGCTCGCAGTAGTAGGAGCTTCGTGTATACGTAAGGAGATAACTTACGTCAAATACACCATACTCTCTCTCCCCTTATTCTTCGGTACTGTCAACTTCGCCGTTTTATCATCGACCTTGTAGATGTTCTTCTCCCAGTGCGGAAAGTACTTGTCGAGCCACGTTGGGTCTTCGGACTGCTGGCTCGCGACAACGACCGCAGTCCTCTTCTCACCTTTCACCCCGTCTTGCTTCTCGACGTCTGGCTTCTTAGTGTCTGGTTTCACATCGTCAAGCTTCTTCTCCCCATTCTCATGCAAGTCCGGTATCTTGGGAGGTTCGGTAGACGTGACTGGTTCGACGTCAACAGGAGCTGAGTTCCATAGCTCGTCTTTCAGGTGGAACGCGAGCGCAAGGAACAGCCAGATGAGAAGTACGATGAGCGCGTTCTTGGCTGTAAAGCGCCTGTGGATCGGCATTCTTCTCCTGGGCGATGTGAGTGTTGCTGATAGACGAGAGAGGGTGTGCGACGAATAATAAACGCGGCGAGGTTCAGATGTCAATCTCCAAGTTGATGACTGAGCGAGATCGACTGTCAGGGGCCGGCCAATCATGTTCCTTTACCCTGCGCTCGTCCCTTCTTTGAACCCTCAAGGAAACAACATACAAGTATAATTCGAAATATCACAATTTGTAAACTCATCTAGTTTAGTTGAAAGAGGGTAGTAATCTCATAGCCTAGAGAGCTGCCTTATAGTGTCATCTCGTCATCAAATCTGCATACGAATCCCTATCCAGCACAGCTCATGTATATAGCTCCTCCGTGAAGGCGTTCAATCCCATCCCCTCCTTTGCAATATCTTCGTCCTTGAGGAATAGCAACGGCATTTCCACGAGCGTACCCTTGATCGTGCTGAGAACCTCCTTGACCTCACGAACACCCTGCTCGCCCTGCGCGAATTCTTCTGCAACGACATGGCCCCACTTGTACTGACTAGGCTTCTTGTTCTTGTCCTTGTCGCCTGCCTCCTCATGAAAGAAACGCTCGTAGTAGTCATCGTACTGCTTCCAGTTCCTCACTCCATCGTACGGGACGGGATGGAAGACCTTCGCGAAAGCGTCTGTGTTGGTTTTCGCTCGCCAATTCCACAGGCTCCAAAACTCATCCGAGATTGGATCAGCGACTTGTCTGTCTTCTTCAGAGCCCCAGTCGTAGATATTTGGCACACCAATAGGCTCAAAATTCTGATCCGGGCGATCGAAATCCTGGTGCTTTAACAAGCCCAGATGTTTTCGGAAGATCTGTCTCCGGAGAGAGGCAGCAAATTTAGATGCGGGCCATGGACGGCCATCCATATATGATTCAACGGTCTCCGTATCTTTGACAATGATGGCAATCTCTGAGTCGTGGTCTCCGAGCTGAGAGCGGTCGTTCATGTTCGCAGAGCCGCAGATGACTATCTGGTCGTCTGCTACAAGCAACTAAGACATATCAGTTGATGCAAGTAAGTCGGGACTAAGAGAACAAACCTTGCTATGGATGTACAGCTCCTCACTGACAAAGGCATCGATCTCGTCCATTTGGCCACCCTCCCAGGGAACATTGCGAATGTCTTCACCACCAAGCATATAACACTCGCTGACCGAATCCCAGCGTCCGCTACCGAGGCCCTGGCGACCACCAATATTTGCAGCACCTTGTTGATACTGCTCATCGGCTGGTTTGCCTTGCCCCTGTGCGCTTCCGTATCCGGCATCCATTTCGTATCTACCTTGTGCCTGAGAGCTAGAGTCTAACTCGTAAACGCCATACTCCGATGTTGGAGGCGGACGATACGCTTGATACTCGCCCCTAGTCCCTTCAGGGTTTTCTCTCGCATCATGCTCCTGGCGAGCCTGCTCATAAGAAACACCACTCTTCTCTTCAGCAGCTCGCATGGCTCCACTAGCGTTAAGACGGTCATAGTTGCGGAGATTGAAGAACCTGATATAATCCATTGGGTTGAACCCAGCTTTCGCAATGGTTTCATAGATGGAATGGCCTCCCCGATTGATCGAGTCATATTGGAATTCCATGATTGCACGCGTACCGAGAGCGTCGTCGCCTTTAAGGTCGCCAGCAAAGGCTGGAACGGAAGGCATCATGACGATCATCTTGAATTTCTCGCCATTCTGAGCAGCTCGAATAATGCGTTCGACAATAGCAGCACCGACTTGATTCTTGATCGGCTTTTGCTGGTCACTATGACAGTTAGCCGCTGCGACACTGTGACTCGTTTGCATTTTTAAACTTACCCAGTGGCTGTGATGAAGAACTGGTTCTCGATGTAGACGAAATGCTGGCTGTTCTTGATAATCTCGCAGTAGGCGTTTTGAATAGAGTGCTGTACTCGTCAGGAACCAATCGCGAAGGCAGAACCTTTCTACTTACCTCAGTAGACACGTTATGACTCCACTTTGAGACACTTCGCGTAATCTGACATTCTACCCTGCCTCTCTGGGAACTATGTTCGGCATGAGACTGTTGCTGGTTCGGGCTACCGGGTCGCCCTCCGTAATGGTGCTGGTAGCCTTCTTGCACGCGGGAGAAGATCTTCTCTTTAAATCCACCTCCACCTCCACCTCCTCCACCTCGGCCAAATAGACCACGTTCACCACTAGCTCCTTCGCCCTCGTATTGATCATCGTTAAATCCACGCTCGCCGTCTTCTCCCTCTTCCAATCCCCGTTGCTGCGGAGGTTCCTGGGCACCACTTCTAGTTGCAGAGAGCCTCACATATCTCGAGTCCTTCTTGCTGTATTTCGTATCGTAGATGAAATTCCATCGCTGGGAAAAGTGTGTACGCAAATCCTGGGTTACTGGGCCCGTCAGAGAGAGGGAGATATCAGACCATCCCATGCGAGAGCTCTGGGTCCTGTCTAGCTTGTTGGCCTCCCAGTTCGGAACGTCTTGGAAGTCTAGTATTCTGTCAGCCTCATTCCATGAACAAGAAAAATCTGTTCTAGCCCGTGAAGGTCGAGAGCCAAGAGCCAACTTTACGACAGAGCTATTATCTATTAAGGAATACCCCTTTATACAACTCTGCTAGATATAGCAGTGCTCTTAGGGCAAGCCCAATTCCTTTGCCTACCTGCCCGAAATGCGTAAAGGATATTTTTCAACAGATAAGCTCCTTCGTTCCAATTCTGTTCCCGTGCCAAAATCATATCACAGCCATCGACGGAAGAGGATTATTGCACTCACCCATCATTCTCGCGTTGTTGAAATCTTGGCCAGGAAAGACAATACGATCCAGGTCGCCTGGATGCGCATCGGCGATTGGATGTGAATTTGTATCCCAGCGTCCGTAACAGAGGTCAAGGCCTCCCATGAAGGCTATTTCACCGTCGATCAAGCAGAGTTTCTCGTGATGTGCCCAATATAATACTGTATCACCGTGGGCCCCGTATATTGCCTTTAAACTATCTCCCGGCATTTGAGCCAGCTTGGCTGGCGTGAAAGACATGTTTTGAATCGAGGAAATGAAGGAGCCATGAAGGACAGCGGCATCTGGCAGATGATCGGGGTGTCGAAAGACTGCGATGTTTGGGTGGAGCCCCTCCAAGGCATGCTTGGTGTGAGCGGACGATACTGTAATTGGAGGGTTGATCAGCGGGTCCGTCTTTTCCACTTCTTCAAGCGACTTGAAGATCACTTCGAGACCGACTCGGGTGAGGACTTTCGTAAAAAGGTCCGTAGACGCGGGAAGTAAAGAATGTAGATAATTGGGCAAGGTTGGATTTAACAACTTACGAGTTAGGGCTTGCGTCACCTCCTTGTAGACAATTATGTTGACCTTGACACCTCGCTGGGCGGCAGCCTGAAGCATGCGGTCAAGACGATACTGCTGATACTTCGCCGGAGGCCTCCGGAGGTATAGTTCGGGTGAGAGCCACCAATCTAGGATCCAGATGGACTCTCGAGCGCGCTCAATAGCCACTGATACAGCCCACATGTACCCACATCCATCCACATACCACTTGATATCATTCCCATGCCGTTCGGGCGCAAAGCTTAGGAAGCGATGGTCATTATGATATTCTTGGCCGGGCTGCGGCGCCTGGCCTCCCTGCTGCTGGACATTATCGCCATGCTGAGGCTGGCCTTGTTCATCTTTGTTCGAGAGCTTTTCCTTGAGATCCGAACCGATGTCGTGAATGGTGCGGTGGAGCTTGTCGAAAACGAACGACATGCCGCCTTCGTTGGAGGCTGAGCCGTGCTGCTGCTGGGTGTTCTGAGGGGGGGTTGGGTTAGTGAGGAATCTGGAATTGCTGACAGACAGTTCGAGAGAGGAAAGAAGTCGAGGAATGTCCGAGGGGACGAGGTTGAGAGGCAATTGATGGTGATACGCAGGGGTGCAGGGCGATTATGACGAGCGGGTGCAGGACGACGGCTCGTGAAGCTTGAATGGCTCGCAAGACATGAAACAGAGCCTATTGCAGGCGGCTGCACACGACGGGAGGGAGAAGGCCCGAGCCCATGCTCTGGCCAGGGCAGAATGGAAAGAGAGATGCACTAACGGGTTGGTCCTGCCTCCTGCCTCCGCCAAAGAGGCGTTTACCCACGTCTCCTATGAAGCCCCGCTCCCCCTCCTCGCCTTCAGGTTGGCCCTGTCCATGATACGAGCCGTACGCGAGATCGTCGTCAGGGCGGTTGTATGCCATATCTCTACAGTAGAAGCGTAGCTCCCGAAGGCTGGCTGTGGTGTAGAGTTTCAGAGGTTCGTGGAGCTCAGCTTGCGGTCGATGAATCGAGCCCCTTCAAACCCCGCGTCGTCATCGTCTTCGGCGGACCCCTGCACAGCTTATGCGGCAGGGAAGACGCAAACACAGCATCAGGTTTTTAGTGGCAATGGTCGTGAGGGAGCTGGAATTGGCTAAAGGTCATCGCGTATCTACATTTCATCGAAATGTGATAGCAGTTTGCTGGCGCGCTGTCCACGGATGTGCGTCGTTGCTCAATGCCCCTCACTCTGCCCCGCTCCCCCGGCCCGCTACATCATGAGCTGCAATCCTAGAAATCCCAGAAATGTAGTCATTCCAAAGGACGTACATCGTGATTGACAATTGAAGGGAGAGGGTGCGCCCATTCGCCGTATGAGTATCAGTAGATGGATGACTCCAGATCCGTCATCCAAGTGCCGACAATTTTGTGACGTCGAATCATGACATACACACCCTCGGATTTCTTTCGGGATGTCCCCGCTCAACGCCCCTCCATTGCTTGTCCCTCTGCTATTGCTATTTAACAGACGCCACCGGAACCCCATGATCATGCCTCCATTCTCTCCCTTTGCCCTTTCGACCAGATTCGCGAAACGAGCCATCATACCCCTTACATCGTCTTTTGTTCGCCCGTCGGCAGCGTATACTGCCTCTCGACTCTTTCATTCTTCCAACATGGCTAACAAGCAGATAGCAACGCTGGACGTAAGAAGGCCTCGATTACTTGGCCTTGCGATTCATACTGACCAAATCTATCCAGGCGTCTCTCATTCCCCGTCTCCCCCCTCAATCCCCAACCCTCTTCGAGGCGAAGAAGAAGAAGAACCTCACTTTTGAAGCCATTGCGAAGGAAGTCGGCCGAGACGAGGTAGCGGTTGCCGCCCTGTTCTACGGTCAGGCGCAAGCTTCACCAGAAGACATCACGAAGCTGGCACAGATTCTAGACATCCCCGCCGAGCAACTCGAGACTCAGCTTGCGGGGATCCCGGACAGGGGACGGACAATGGATATGCCGCCCAAGGAACCATTGATCTACCGCTTGTATGAGATCGTGCAGAACTATGGATATGCGTACAAGGCTGTTCTGAATGAAAAGTTCGGCGATGGCATTATGAGTGCCATCAGCTTCTCGACAAAGGTAGAGAAGGAGACCGACGAGAAGGGAGACTGGGCTGTGATCACGTTGAGGGGCAAATGGTATGAGAGTCTGAAATTTGCTTGTTTAAGAGCTAACATTATCTGCAGGCTTCCATATTCACGGTTCTAAGTTGTTCCTGAACAGTAATGCGAATAATCACGTCTTGGTGCCGCTCAAAGATATGGTTGTATATGAACGTTGACAGCGATTCCTACATGAAGCCATCCCGTAAATACTTAAGCGCTTTAGCATCTCGCAATTGGGATGTACATGACATAGAGGCTACGCATCTATCAATTGCGTTGGTATTCGGCTAGAATGGTTCCAGTAGGTACATAGGCTGCGAAACCAGTACTTCGGCAAACTTCGAAAACATGTACTACTCAAGGCTTCCTATGTTTGAATACGAAGTCAGAGCATCCCGAAATAAGTCTTACAAGGTTCATGTTGATGTTGATCTCATCGTTCGTTATGTTTCCGAACGCACCTGACGAGCTTCACCGCACCGACGCTCCTGCCTTCTCTTTCTCCGTGAACCACACCACCCACCGCAACCTCCTATCTCGACTGTGCCCACCTCCGCTCACCGGAATTCTAGGCTCCCGACTCTAGGCTCCCGGCTAATAATTGTGCCTCTTACGCCCGTTTATCTTCTTCTCATGTTCACTGCGCTCCACTCAATCTCCCACTCAATCTCAATCTCGACTCGACTCAATCACCTAGGCATCAACTAATCGTGGTCGGAAATTTGAAGATAGCCACTGGATCTTCCACAGCAGCATTTCTCTTACTGCTCCTACTCCCGATCTACCTTTAGGCCCTTTCTCTACTACACCACTGCATCTGCTACTCTCAATTTAATCTAAACTTCACCACGCCGAAGACGCGCTAGGTAAGTCAATCAGCCAAGCCCCATAAATCTGCCCAGGATCGCTTCACTCACTCTTCGACACTGAAACTAGATACCCGATCTAAACCCCTTCATCTTTGGCAAACATCACCGAGGGACCAACAAACAGCCCACCATGCCTCCATCTCTCGATCCGGTCAAACCCGTCAAATGCACTTACAAGGATTGTTCTGCATCCTTCGATACTTTAAAGGCTATGAAATCCCACAAGAAGCATTCAGATGAGCACGACTACTGCTACAAGTGTGATGAGGACTTCGATTCATACGACGACCTCGCGCAGCACAAGGCCTTCCGCCCTGACAACCACGGGAAAGCCTGTCGCGTGTGTGGTGAGGAGTACAAGTCCACTTCGGGATTGCGGCGCCATATCGAGCTCGTGAGTCTAGCCTCTTCGCGTCCGGGATGGTGTACAATTGCTGATAAGTGATAGAATCACAAGATCGACCAGAAGCTCGTTTGCATAGGCTGCAATAGTGAGTTTTATCGGGCTTCCCTTCTCACCGAGCATCTGGAATTCAATCATTGCCCTAAGATACCTGCGATCGAGTTCCAGGGCCATATTGTCCATAAGTATCTCATCTCGGAGCTCCTGAAAGGCGGATCAGCCTTGAATCGTTTCCAGCAGAAGATCTCCAGGTACGACGCTGCTATTGACGACGATGAAAATGAAGGCGGAGTGGAGTTGAACTTCGTCGACCCAGAGGAAGATGCAGACGTCGTTCGTGAGGTGAACTTCAAGGCGATAGAGCCTGAGATTCCACAGGAGTCCCTGAACCTTCCACAGCATCCAGGGCCATATCCTCCACTCCCGTCAACTAGAAAGGTTAGTGTGGCCTCTGAAATATCCTCGAATTTGGGGAGAATGTCCATCAGCGGAGCATCAGACGCTATAGTGCCGAGTACCCCGGGTAGGAAGACTGAAACTCCATCAGTAACCCACCCGAACAAACCCTGGGGGAGCGGCCGGACATCCAGCGTTCTCTTCCCAGGTGCGAAGTCCACGCAAACACCTAGCGAGTTCTCCATCAAATGTCATGACGACGAAATGGCGCTTACGTACGGCATCAACATCATGAACACCCGCTTTTGGGACCCGTACAGTGTCGACTGGAACCCAGAGCGCTTCCTTGACACAGTGACCCAGAAGTATTCGTGTCCGTTCACCTGCGAGTGAGTTGTTTTCATCTAAGTATTTTAACAAGTAACTAACCCATCCACTAGGCAGACCTTTGACATCCCCAATGATCTGAACCGACATATTCTGGAGAATCACCGTATCACACGCATGAAATGCCCATCCTGCCTCAAGTACTTCAAGTCCTGCACTGCCCTCATGTGCCATTGCGAGAGCCGCGGTAGCAAATGCCAGATCAACAAGGCCGACGACTACAGTCTCTTCCTCGACAAGTTAACCGGTGGCTTCCTCGCAGTCGAGGAGAAGACTCGTCCAGACTTCTTGCACAATCCGACTGTCAAGGTTTCGAATCCCGATACCGGTAGAATAGAGCCCTACAAGCCCCCCGTTGCGTCGTATCTCCAGTACTCTGTCACGAAGCCGGCAGACTGGAAGGAGCCTCCTCAGACGGTCAGCGTTGGAGGCACTCCAGATGATCAAGTTGAGACGGTTCAGAAGCCAAAGCCTTTATGGTAGACGGTGTCGCCCTGGATGTTTAGGTTTTGAGTCTCTCACACATTATGAAAATCAGAATTTGGGCCTTGTAACATCCTCACTTCATCTGATCAAAAGCGGACTCAATGACAGTTAGCCATATAACATGACCTGTCTGTGTGTCTATGAGGACATGGTACCGTGGTGGCTAGCGGGTTAGATATGGCTTTCTTCTTTGGTGCAGGTCATCGACTTGCTTGCTGCGTGCAATCTTCTTTCTTTTCTTCCATTTCTGATCACTTTCAACTGGAGGGGGGTTTTTCCATACCAAAAGTATACCCGTTACCCAGTTATCAAATCCCCCAACATCCACATGTTCTCAACCCCTACATCCCCACTTCCCCTCTTTTATTTGCTAGGCCGGCAGAGCGATCCAAATTCATGGATGCCCCTGGTGGTAGTTACAAAAAGCACGACGACCAATATAATTTGGCTCCCTCATCGGGATACATGCGCATTTCGTAGGTAGGCCTAAAATATAACCCTTATAAGCAAAACTATGCTTCCGTTTTAGTGATTTTTTGGTTCATGATCAACACAGCTCTTGTGAGATATGTGACTTGTGTTCACCTCCATCTACCAACTACTACCCTAGTAAGCAGAATTCGCCATAGTCGCCCGCTGAAACAGTGCTGAGGAGTCTCCTACCTATCAAGCCACCTTTCCCATTCTTGTGGCCAAAGGACATGCCTCTTTGCATCTCTTTCCGGTAACTTGAGATTCCTGGTCTGTGTCCACGCGCATTGTAACTTATATACCCAGTCCTTTTCCGATCGCATGCAGAAAAGAAAACCAAAATACCCTTCTGGTTGTGGCAAAAAACAGAACATTATGCCATTAGCATACCAAACTGAAGCATCTCACGGAACCCTTTTTTTTTTTTTTTTTTTAACAACGAGGGCCAGAAGCACATTTGTTGCTTAACGCTTTTAGTAAGGGAGTGTAATAGCTGCTCTAAAGAGTGGATAGTAGCAGATCCTAATATGGGGCCCTACAGTCTCCCATGTTATGAACGCTTCCGAGAGAGTTCTGGTGTTGTCGAACGGGATCAGCGTCTTCTTTTGACATGGCTTTTGCACACCAACCCGTGGCTTCTGGTTTTTTGTCGACGTCACAGAGGCATACTGGCACGGCCAAATGTAATTAAGCAATCAAGCTGTTCCATTTGGATATGCATGAGGTACATCGGCTATATAGCTACTATAAACAAGCCCGCCCTTTCTCTCCACTGGACTTTTCGTTTCGTCGTTAACGCCGCCGCCCAGAGTTCAAAGTGCATTATCTCCAACTCCAATCCAATCTCATAGGTATTTCCCAAACGCCATGAATATGCCATGCTCACTTATAGCGTCCCGCTCAGTCCTCACTCGCGATCCCATGCAGCGGAAGATGACCTCAAAAGGTGTTACTCTCATTTCCCCCCCTCCCCCCCCCCCCTTTGCAAATCCAAATATTTAGGGCCGCAAGAGAGGAATATCATTACACAATAAGTCAATCCAGCTGTAATAGAGCAAACTAGCTCGGCTCCAAACTACCGCTCGGCCTCACATAAAAGCCGACAAATCAACGGGGAAAGATAGGTCGTCAAGGGCTCGTCTTGCAGATTTATTTGATACATTGGTTGTTTCGAAGGTAAAACTGGTCGTATTGCACCAGTCTTTGACGGGCTGTGGCAAACAAACAGTGGTTAGCCAGATTCCTTAGTCCACGCTCATTAGAGGGAGACTTACCAAACACGACAGACGATGACACCAAGAGCACTCCTTTCTCCCCTCGTAGAAATTCCGGAGAAGCAAAATGAAGCCAATAAAGACGATTACGAGGGCACCGGCGCGGACGACCCACCACACCCACCAGAACGGCTTGCGCCCCTTGAAAAAGCCCAGGGGTCCTTGAATAAATTTCTGGAGGCCTGGAGCGGCGGTCGAGTTGTCTACGGTGGAGTAGGGCGGCTCGTCAACACCAATGCGCTGGCGGAGTGCTTGCGGTGAATGTAGGATGCAGATTCCTAGGACGAGGCCCATCATGAAACCGCCGATGTGAGCGAAGTTGTCGAGGCCAGGTAGGAGACCAAGGACAAAGGAGATGGCGATATCGAGGAGGAGGAAGAGCAAATCGGTCATTGGCGAACGGCGCGTGCTCCAGTTGTACAGCAGGTCGAGGAGGACGAGGGCCAGAACGCCGAAGAGAGCGCCAGAAGCCCCAACCGAGGCTTGGGCTTGATTTGCGTAGTTTCCTCCAAGTACGAAGCCAAAGATTCCAGCGCTGAAATACACTAATAAAAAGCGCAAGCTGCCAATCTCCTTTTCCATGTCCCGTCCTAGCGTCAGCTGTAGGAGCATGTTGAAGCCAATGTGAATGAGGCCCGCGTGCAGGAAAATGGGTGTGATGAAGCGCCACCATTGGTTGGGTTCATGTGATCTGTCCTTGAACCTGTCTGACGGTGACAATGCATCGTTTTGGGTTTGGTCGGGGACACCGCCCATTCCGCACGCTTGGGAAAGGGTACATGTCATATTTGCCGCGTCACTGAAGGTGTTGTTGGGACAAGGCCACCAGTTTACTCTGTCGATGTTGGACTCGCTGATGACTTTGATGTTATGCATACAAGGTGGGTAGCGCGCGCCCATAGTTATAGTTACCCACTGGGATGGTCCGATTAGGAAGTTGAACGACGGTTTTGTTTGGATGGGAGATCCTGTCAGCATGCCTAAATTGAATATTAGCGCAGTTCAACTGTTTCCGTTTCCTCTACGTTTGTGGATATAGAAATATACTCCATTGGGGGAGTAGTAGTGGGACATGTCGGAGTTCAAGCCTCTTTGTACAGGCCACCATGCGATCCCCACATGTTCCACTACCATGTACCGAATAGATGTGACTGTGAATGAAGATTCCACATACCCATTTTGATCAGCTGGCCAACAAAGACACCGATTTGTACCGTAGTCAAAATATACACGACCCACGTCACCCTCCCATTCAACCACCCCTTCTTCTTTAATGCCTTCTCATGGCTCTGGGGATATCTCGCCTCCGGATCGCTATCATAGCGCTTCAACCCCGGATCCATTTTCCCGTTCTGCGTGAGCGGAATTGCGTTCTGGTCTGCGAACGGATCCGAGCTGTGCGAGGCGTTGGGGCCGTGATACGCGGTGTCGTGGGTGTTGTGGTTATTATACCCCGTTAGCGGGACCTGCGACGAGCTGTTGCTGTGCATGGGCGGGTACTCGTATCTGTTGTCGTCGTCGAAGGGCGAGGAGACGGGCGAGACGGACTGCGCGGAGTGGGTCCCTGGGACGGGCGGGAGGGGGGCGTCGGTGCGATTGTTGTGGTGGTATTGTTGTTGTTGGTCGGAGGGAGGGAAGGAGGAGGTGTAGTAGTCGTTGGCGGCCATGATGACGAAGTGAGGAGGGCGTCGTGTAGGACGATAGAGCGGAGTTCGATGGGGTTAATGGTCCGATACGTGGGTAAGACCTGAAAGAGGCGTGGTGTGGTGCCCAGGTACGGCTCGGGGTTTGTTCTGCACGTTTGCAAGCAAGCGAGTGAGTGTCCGCCGCGAAGTCGGGCGCGAGAGACGATCGCAAAAGGTGCCAGGCGCCCTGAATCCTTTATACTGCGAAAATGTTGAAGCACAGGTGGAGCAAGTGGCAAGGCATTGCAAGAAAGAGGCTGAGAGCGCTGTCGTATGCGCATGCAAGCATCAATCAGGCTGAGGGCTCACAGCCCCTGTCCGGCCTGACATAGTCGGCCAATAGCGGGACCCGCAGCAATTAACCCCGGAGTTGGCCCATCTGAAACTGTTGTCCCCGAGGACGATCTTTGTTGCTTTAAATATCCTCGCTACGAGGAATGAAGTCATGGCTTTGGAAAGGCGTGTCTTCATCTTCCCGTCGTTTATTTCCACGGCCTGCGCGGGCAAACATGCACCCCAGACCGTCGGGTAGTCTGCCTGACTGTGGCCCCTGCCGCTCCCGGCATCGTCTAAATTTCGAGTTTCCTGGCTAAGAGCTACAGGCATATTGTTGTACCTTGTATGTAGGCTGTCATGTGGCGCAGTGAGCTAGCTACTGAGCCATTCACGTTCACACTTGCTGTTTTGGCCGCTGACGTGTATGTATTCGTACCTGTTACTCCACATGGCCATGACCGCCTAGATCAACATCTCGAGTTCCTCTATCTAGTTCTTCAAGTTCTAACAATAGTGTACCCGTATCCACTGTCTCTGCCAAAAACATCTCTGTGCCTCACCTCTGAGGTTGCCACCTATAATCGAAGACAAGAGCAACACACGTCCACTGTGCCGTGCCGCTATCCGTGAGTAGGATATGCGAGGACATACTTCTAAAACAAACAGAACCTTGGAACCCGTTTTTTGTTCTTAAATCTCCGGACTCGTGTTGCCCGTGCTTCGAAATCCAGTCCATGGACCTTTTCCCCGACCTGCGTCGGCCCGAGTGTCCTGGATACGATCGGAGATTTCTCTTTCGCTAGGAACGTGATTGAGAACATGTCGGCCCCATGCATATTTTCCTCACAGCAACCATGAAGGGAAAATGCTGGTGAAAGCAATATAGACATACCATTGCTCCTAATCTATCTATAGCGGCGGCAAAATCTCTCTACAATTCGGACACTGCAACCGATACCTCATCCAACCCTCCAAACACGGCGTGTGGAAAATGTGTCGACATGGCGTGACCATATACGCGCGTCTCTGCAGAATCATCCCACTCAATCCACCCGCTCCTGGCGCGTTCTCGCTCGACAGCCCGTTCGGAATAACGGGGACTTCGATGTCCTGTGCGCAGATACTGCAATCGAAGACCTTTTTACCCTTGCCCTTCAGCGTATCCCCCGATTTGGACATTGTAGGAGACGAAGCGTCAGAGTCAGAAGAGGTGAGAGGTAAAGTGGTAGAACCAATAGGCATCGTGGCTCCTTCTTCGTCTTCGCGGAGAATGGGGTGGTAGTCATATGCAGGTGGTGCCCATCCCTCTCTCACAAAGAAGCGTGATCCGAGGAATTCTTGGCTCGCTAGTGCGAGGATCTGAACCCAAACCCATCCTGCGAGGACGAACAGTGCCGTGTAGTCTGTGCGTGAGAAGAGGACATTGTCTTCTACGGCATAGAAATATGTGATTGGAGTCAACCTAACAGCGCTTTGCCCCAGTACAAAGTCCCAGCGTAGCGCCTTCCGACAGTTACGCATGATGTTCCTGTGGATCTGTGGCAACCAAAAGGAGAGATAAAGGAAGCAGAGAGTGTTGAAGTAGAAGGCGCGGGCGGTGGACCGCATGGTGGAGAATTGGAGAGTGACGAAAAAAATGCCGATGAGGAGGAGGCAGTAGCGACTGTACAGGGCTCCTAATTCTGCCCTAGCTGGAGTTGTTGCAGGAGTCTCGCCGGCTGGCGCTGTTGTCACCACAGGGTCCTCTAGGGGATCGTCCTGGTCAGGAGCAACGATGATAGGTGTAGGTGGCCGTGGAGGTCGAGTGGCGGTCACTGGGGGAGGCAATGTACCATCATTTAGCGTAGGGGCTGGAGTGGCTCGAGGAGGCGTAGGGGCTGTAGGAGCTATAGGAGCCGGAGTGCTTGTAGAGGAAGGTAACTGCGAGTTTGGTGGAGTAGAGGTTGCAGCCTGCTGCCGATCCTGGCGCATCTGTTCCGTTACCTGTACTGTCCAGATATCCATGAGAAATCGAAGCTCAAAGACCACAGAAAATAAAGCGAGGAATGCAATAGTGTATAGGGCTAACTGTGATGTTCCAAGGAATATGTGCATGAAGATGAGGGCTAGGAAAGCGAAACCATCTCCCAAGGCCATCATTGCAATTGTGTAGAAGGATACCCGATTGCGGGTAGAAGGCGTCGCCGTTTCCTTCATCTGCTTGATGAGAAACATGAGTTGCATGGCCAAGGTGATTGCAAATGCAACGATACCATGCCGAACCCTGTCATTGAACTCTTCGGTCTTGGATCCTGCAAGATGAGCGTATTGTGAAGGAGAATGATCTGGTGGACCCTTTGATTCGAACACGAATCCACAATCCGGCGAGAAGCCAATCATTGACATTGAAAGAGGTGTATGGCGCGGAAGAGGAGATCCAGTGGGATATCGCAGTTCATGTTCGAGCCAGTCAATGTTGACTTGTTTGTTTTGCGAATGTTGATTTGACTGAAACTGGATCGGATGCTCTTGTAGAAAGATGACAAATTCGCAATGAGGGTTCGCTAGTACGCCTTCGCTCGACCCTTCGACAGCCGACGTCCATGGATTCCAAATAGGATATACTCGGTTCTCTTGTCGCTCTATAGTATCATGGATGGTCCAGTTGAGTAGTTTTTGGGATGTAGAATAGAGGTGTTGTGATAGTTGAAGGTGAGGTAGAGCGAAGATGCCGGCATATCTAGGGAAGGTGTTAGCCAGTCAAGTCTACACACAAAACTTCAGAATAGAAATTACCTGTCGCTTGTCGTCGTCAGGACACTGCCACCAAAGCTTGGAAAATGTACGCCATGCAACACAAACTCCCACCAGTTCCCTCCAATCGAAGCGTTGTCGCCGATAACAATGCGGGCGGTGATTTCGGAAATGGTCCTGTTCTCGTCTGTCTGCATGCGGCCCTCCAGTTCCGTAATATGCAGTCGCACTGGCCCCCCAGTTCCTGTCAAGTTCCTGTCGTACTCGGCCATGGGAAAAGGGTTTTCCGGCATGATCTCTGAGGTATTCATGTCGGACGGATGCCGCACTCGTCCAAGAGGGGACCGCACCCATTCGCCTTGGACATAGCCAGAGACATTTCTGTATACTGGTATGCTTGGAGTATCCCCCAGCGTGCCGTCGAGTGAGCCGTCCGCAGCAACGCCCAACAACCCCTTTGTCTGCGTCGTCGCGCGCTGCCGCACCGGGTCCAGCAGATCCCACGCAAACCCATCCTCATCTCTCAGTCCCGTAATATTCAGCCATTTGTCCTTGCGGGCATCGAAGTCGCCATATCGCGTTCTGTTTAAGATCTCAAGCTCGTCCCATTCTCGAGTGACGGTCTCATCGAAGCGCGACCGTGTGGTAAATGCTTGCTGTTGCGGTTCGGGGGAGTTGATCAGCAGCAATAGCACAATGATAAAAAGAAATTGTCTTGGGTCGCGCCGGACCTCCATCTAGGGCGGATGTGGAGTTGTAGAAGCCATAGAAAGGCGCGGCTGTGCTGTCGGATTGTCGCCGGAGCCTGAGCTTTGGATGACGTTCGGAGCGGAGGTCCCGCAGATGGCCGCCCGCGCACGAACCACCACACCACCGCAACTGAGTTCAGCACTGTCACAGTGGGTCTATATAAACAGGGTATCGATGCATCGAGAGTGAAAGGGGTATTTCATTATGTGTATGTACAGTGAAAAAGGAGGAGTTTTTTCTGATTGCGATGATGCCATTGCAGACCCCATACTAACGCCTGCTCCTTATAATTTGCATCTCAAGTCGTTGATTTATCCACGAGCCAGCTTAAAAACAATACCTAAACACCTTTCTGAGAATGTGAACACGCTACAGTTGTTAACGGTTAAATACTAATGGCTCATGCCGCCAATCGTCGGTGGCGGTGCCTCCAAGTCAATCCTGAGCACACCCTGGCGTAGGTCATTACTGTTGCGAACTAGGTTACCGAAGTACTTTCGAGCCACTTCTGCCTCCGTTCTAAATTTGCTGGTCTCTTCTCTCTTGTTCTGCAGTTTTTCGACGTTCCGTTGAAGGCCAACGCGGACGTCGTTGGCTGGGCTCTTCAGTGCACGGCGAATCTCGGAGCTAATGCGCAGCGCATTTGTTTGGGTGTAATCGATGGCTGCTAGTTGCGCAGATAGTTTTGCACTTAGTCGATGAGGCAGAGACTTGGGTACAGATGCTAGGACGTATGAAGCTGCGATGGCGACTGAAAAATTATTAGCCCTAGCCGACAGTAAGAAGGAAAGATTTGTGTAATAGAGACTTACCGCCAGCGATAAGGCCGGGGATTATGAGCCTCCTCATGTTGTTGGAGCCCATGACCTTGGCTGCGCCAAGTGCACCATCAAGCCATCCGACGCCACCGATCATTCTACCTCCTACCACGCCAGCGACGGTGACAGCCATGCTTGTGCCAGCTACCTTCTCTTGCCGCTCCCACAAGCTAACGATGTCGAAGAAATCCCAGAGCTCAATGTCAATGTCCACTTGGCGAGCAAGAGCATGCACCGGTTTTCTGAACATCCTCTCCGGGCGAAACATGACGTCTGCGTACAGTGTGTTACCGAGGTGAAGAACACCTAGGTTTTTGATTGCGTTGTACCCTCCCACGGCCTGCGTTCGCGCATGTTCTTCGCACAAGCGAACAGTTTCTGAGATTTCGTGGATCATTGAGTCTCTGATATCTTCCGCGTATTGATAGGCAGAGAAGAGGCCAGGGTATTCGATACCAAGATCTTGTTCTCCAACCCTTGTGATGCAAGTATTGATAGTGTCCCGTGTGTGTTCATATACATCTGATGTACTGTCCTCGACCATCCGATCTACCATCTCGCCTGCTTCAGTCCTTGCCTTCTTTGACTCTTCATACTCCGGCTCAAGCGAATCTAGCTCTTTCTTCACTCGGTCTAGTTCTGATTGAGAGACGTCCCTGTTGATGGTGGCAAGATTATGGACATCGCCTAGAACGTTTAGAAGATACGTCTTAGCAGGAGCTAGCTTCGACCGCGCGCGCTTCTCAAGAACAAACCGCCGCAGAGATATCTCCAAGTCTTCGAAGTCGCGTATTTTTTCGGCCTCTTTGCCTTTGCCTTTGTCGGATGGGTCGTCATCCCCGTCTCCATCTGGGGGAGAACCACTTCCAGCCCCGGTCGCAATCATTGGGATAGCATTGCTTGACACAAAGTGGACCAGTTCACTAGACTCCTTGAACGTTGCTGGACTCAGAGCGTTCACCTGTTTAAGGATCATCTTTTCACATCGCTCCTGATCCTTGATGGTATCGAAGCCATTGACCACCATGAAGATATACGCCTTTTCCCGAGCTGCGCTGAATATGAAGTTTTTGGCCGACTCTGTAAAGTGATTCGCGGCAGAGACGACGAAAACCACCACGTCGATTTCCTCCTGTCTAGCAAAAACGGCAGTCGTTTTGACCGAATCAGCGTTCAGGCCCGGCGCATCGATGAGTGCAATATCAACAACCCCATTGTTCAGTAGCGACTCATCAACAGATCGAATATCGCGGATGTAGATCTTGCACTGCGCAAAATGTTCGTTGTCGGAAACAATCTTCTCTAGTTCGTTCAGAGAGAACACAGTGTAAGTGCTCTCATCATGACGATTGTACTTCGATCCAATCGGTACAGCATGCACTTCCTCGATTCCACCATTCTCCCGAAAGTCGAGAACCTCGCAGAAGATACTGGTGCATGGCTGCTGGTCTTCTGGAAGCACCTTCCTCCGAAGAAGAGCGTTGCAGAATGTCGACTTTCCGGCATTGAGATCTCCTGTTACGAGGACTTTACTGGACGTGTCTTCGATTCTCTCCTTAATAGCGTAAAGATGACGAATGCTCTGCTGAATTTGGCCATCGAGAAGCGAAGCAATGGAACCCTTCTCCAGAGAATGCACCAAATCCGTCTGATTTCGTCCGCCCATACGAAGTTCTAATTTGAGGACTGAGAAATCCTGAGTGAGTTGCGGGGTTATCAATCGGGGCTCCGGTTTCTGTTCCTCCTCCGCCGCCGAGCTTGACTCGGCTGTTGTATCCTCCCCGATCGATGTACCCGCTCGCCGCGGGGGTCGTGGCCGGTCGGGGGATCGATTTGGATCGACTTCGCCCATCGTAGTCTGGGTGTGTTGAAGCGCGGGTCGGGAGTCAGTGCGACTGTGCTTTGAAGTTTGCACAGAAGGGTAGTGGGCGGGCCATTTCAGATTCATTTCCTGAAAACCGCCAAGCGTCTCAATGGTGCCGTGGATGGCTCGGGCAAGAGCATTCTTGTTCTGGTTGTAGCGTAGTTGCAGAATATGGCTACGCTGTCTTTCGTGCTCAGTAGAGCCCGTTGCGCCAGGCAGGATGGTTGTGGGTGATTCGGTCGGCCTGTCTTCGACGATATTCGGATGCCAGTTTGGACCAGAGCTTTCTCCATTTGCCAGACTGCCACCATATCCAGAGTCCTCGTCAAGCATCGACACAAGACGAGCAGCAGCTTCTGGTGTTGATCCGGACCCAACCGTCATGTATCCGGGTCCTGCAGGGCCATGGCGAGGCACGAAGGGGTCGGGCAGCTCAGCATCGCGATCGCGGCGGTTGGAAGACGACGCCTCCCCGGAGGATTTGTGGGCGTGTTTGTCGTAACTCATTGCTGCGGCTGGGTAATATTCGTAGATAGGTGAGGGCGCATGTCGTGGATGGTGGGGGGACGCAGGTCGTGGGCGAAAGATTTTCGAGGGCGAAAGAATGATGTCGTACGTGAATTGGATGAGTGGCGGGATGCCAAGTACTTGCTAGAGAACGAACGGTGAACCCTGGAAAGCTGCCTTAACCTGGCAGCAGTCTACAGCAAGTTGTAAGTAACTTTCCAATGCGTGTGGTCGTCAGGTTTTGATCAATCAATTTTGTGTCAACCAAAACTGAGTGCAGCTTTATATATCTTTCATGTTCGTATCGTGCCAGCATCTAGCGCTGCCCGACTACCTGCTTGGCTATCCCAGCATCATCACCACCATCCCCACAATCTCTTTGGTTGTCCACACCCGACCAACAACGACTCGCTCACCGCCACTATGAATGTATGCAATACCTCTCTACGGCTACGGTCGCCGCGACTGACACACGCCCAGATCGTAGAGTGGGCCTTTGGCAAGCGCATGACGCCAGCGGAGCGTCTGCGCAAGCATCAACGAGCTCTCGAGAAGACGCAGCGAGAACTAGACCGGGAGCGCGTGAAGCTCGAGAATCAGGAGAAGAAGCTAGTGCAGGACATCAAGAAGAGCGCGAAGAATGGGCAAATGGGACCTCTGCGGATACAGGCCAAAGATCTTGTGCGGACGAGGAGGTAAGCTCCAGGACGACAACCCTACTCTTGCTCGAGTGAATTCTGACTCTCCATGTCAAGGTACATCCAGAAGTTTTACCAAATGCGAACCCAGCTGCAGGCGATATCTTTGAGGATACAGGTCAGTAGATGGTGTGTCGGAACATCTGGCAGGAACTGAGACAAGACAGACTGTACGGAGCAATGAGCAGATGATGCAGTCCATGAAAGGCGCTACCAGTAAGCTTAACTCTGGCATTATTTCCGCCTATCTAACAGTGGGCAGCATTGCTGGGGAGCATGAACCGACAAATGAATCTTCCTGCCCTACAGCGTATCGCCATGGAATTCGAGAAAGAGAATGATATCATGGACCAGCGGCAAGAAATGATGGACGATGCCATCGACGATGTCACTGGCCTCGAGGACGAGGAAGAGGGCGAAGAAGTGGTCAACCAAGTGCTAGATGAGATAGGCATCGATCTCGGTCAATCGGTACGTTTTAGGATTTTACTGAGGTCCGAGGCGATTACTGACTTCATTTCTAGCTTGGTGAGACTCCCTCAGGCCTGCAAAAGTCTGCAGTTGCAGAAGGCAGAGTGGCGCAGGCAGTTGGCGGGCCCGACGCAGGAGACGATGACCTTCAGGCTCGTCTAGACAGCCTACGTAGATAAGACTACAAGCGCATCTGGTGAATGACTTGATGGAGTTCAGGAGTTATATGTACCCTCGGAGCATACCGATCTAGGTTTTATGCATAGGATGAGGCCGAGGTCACAGTAATGATCACACATGCGATATTTCACCGTTTTCCGTATCGTGAAGTATATTTCCAAGCTCTTCATCTCGCTCCAAATGCTACGCACAACCCAAGCGAACAGCGGCGACTTTAGCATATGTGGGAAAACAGCACGGGGCTCAAACTGAGCAGACCTTGTCAGCGGGGTTGCATAAAGGTAGCATGACGCTACCATAGTCAAGAACTACTTCGTCACACTCGTCTCCAGAGTGTCAGCATTCAATGGACCCCTGCTGTACGCACCTCTTTGTGCCGGCGCGCATTTGGAGTTCCAGATCTCGTCGATCCTGCATCTACTTCTCCCGTCCCAAAATAGCGTAGCGCTCGTTGACCAAGTACTCATGATTCTGCCTGGGCGCAAGATGCGGGCGTGGAGACTCACCGGATGCAGCTCCTGTAGCACCCGTGCTGGGGACAGCCATCTGGGCGACGACACCGTACGTGGGTGTTGAAACAAGGCCGGCCGCTTTCTTTCCTCCGGCGCAACCTTTGGTGCGCACCCCGCATCTCAAATGCACGGGCTGGCCGCGCTGAACTGCCATCGTGAACTGCAGGCACTCTGCACCCTTTGCGCCCTGCTACTTTGTATACCGGTACATCATCATTCTCTCCGCTGCTCCTCGGCCTCGTCGCCCTCCGCACACCCCCTCTATATCCGCCATCCTCATCCGCGCCTCATAACGCCGGCGCACATCCGACGTCATTGGCTAGCTAGTCAGCCCGCCAGCGCCTAAGCTCCCACCAGCCTCTTTCACCACTCGTCTGCCCTCATACCCTACCCTCGCCTCCTCCGACTCTCAAGAACGTGCTGCATACACGTACACATACACGTACGCGTCCTATTCGAGAGTACCCAATCCTTCCGTACGTGTCCCTGCCGTGCAGCTCGGCTTTGCGAGCGCTCGGTCCCGTCAGTTCCGCCAAGTTTGGCCTTCCAGCGTGCCCCTCCTTATTCCAAGGTTGCTTGCTCGTTGCAAACAAAGCTACGGTGCGCCTGTACTAATACGTGGTCCCTGTGTAGGCCATTGACGTCAGAGCAAACAGCGCGCCCGTAACACTCTCACTACGTTCAAAGCAGCCATTCGCCTCGTACCGACCCGTCCCGCACGCATACCGAGCGCCTTTGCGAAACCATCAATCTGGCTGGCAATAAGCGACGGAGCTTCTCCAGCCAAGGAGGCCTGTTGAACAGGATGTTTGGCACTTCCCCTGGGAAAGACGACGATTCCACCTTGGTAGACGGCCTTGCGCCAGACGCGCCGAAGCCCGCTGCTGCTGCGGCTGCGCCCACCGAGGCGAGCTTGGGAGGGGAGAAGCGCTCTGGGAGCGCTTCTACCACATTAGACCGTAAGAACAGCGATGCCAGTCCCGGCGGCGAGAAGAAGCGACGAAGTAGCGGGGTCTCGCGCGCAAGGGACATGTTCTCCAGCGCCAAACAATCGTTACATCTGCATGGATCTACTCCAGCGTCTGCCTCGACGAACTCGGAGAAGACTGCCCAGACACCAATACAGAAGCTGGGGAAGGCCGACCCGGCGCTTAATGTCCCTCAGGGCTCGTTCAATAACTCTGCCGGTGAATCCGTGCCTGGACCACGATCTACCTTCAGAGTTGGCGTTACGGAAGATAAGAACAAGAAATGCCGCAGGACAATGGAGGATACACATGCGTACCTTTACAATTTCTTGAGCACTCCCGCGCCTTCTTATGGACCGGATAAGAGCAGAGGCTCCGTTTCTGAATCTGGGTCGAGTCACTCTGATCCCTCGGTACAGGCAGTAGTGGAGACAGACAACGGTTATTTTGCTATTTTTGATGGGCATGCTGGCACATTTGCGGCGGACTGGTGTGGAAAGAAATTGCATCTGCTGTTGGAGGACACAATTCGAAGAAACCCAAACACCCCAGTACCCGAACTCCTGGACCAGACCTTCACGGCTGTGGATCAACAATTAGAGAAGTTGCCGCTGAAAAATAGCGGTTGTACTGCCGTGATCGCAGTGCTAAGGTGGGAAGATCGGGTGCCCAACGCCCAGTCATCTACCGGCTCGGTTCTCTTTGCGCCAGCTGCGGTATCAGCAGTGAAGAATGCCCCTGAAAGCACCGAGAAGAAGACAGATAGTGGTGACGCAGCATCCACAACGGAACCAGGCGCGGACGCCCCAAGTGAAGTACACCCTGCAGAGACGAAGCTCCGAGGCGATGCTAGCCGTCAAAGAGTTCTATATACAGCCAACGTTGGAGATGCTCGGATCGTTCTATGTCGCAATGGCAGAGCGCTTCGTTTGTCTTATGACCACAAGGGCAGCGACGAGAACGAGGGACGTCGTGTTGCAAGCGCGGGTGGGTTGATCCTGAACAACCGTGTGAACGGCGTTCTGGCTGTCACAAGGGCACTGGGAGATGCGTATATGAAAGACCTCGTCACGGGCCATCCGTATACCACGGAGACTGTGATTCAAGCCGATCAAGATGAGTTTCTCATTCTTGCTTGCGATGGGGTGAGTGTTCCTCTTTCGACCATGTAAAGATCCTACTGACGCTATGCCTCTAGCTTTGGGATGTATGTTCTGACCAGGAGGCTGTCGACCATGTACGCCAAATTCAAGATCCTCAGATAGCCTCGAAGGCGTTGGTCGATCACGCTCTTGCACGCTTTTCGACGGACAATCTGTCCTGCATGGTTGTTCGATTCGACAACAAAGCCCTGAAACAGCGCAAAAACGAGTCTCTGATGGGAGTGGATGGTGACCAATCCAAATCCGGAATTAGCGAAGCAGACGCCATAGTCTCGCAGGCAAGAAAACAAATGGGCGAGCCCGAGCAACCCATCGAGCAAGCGGCCGCTGAAATGATCATGGAGGAAGAAGAACCAGAACCTGGGCCCGAGCTCAATGTGGAGGCAGTAAAGGCAGCCCAAAAGACCGGCTGAGTTGTGAGAAATGTGCCATCTCAACGCTGTACCAGCGCTTCTGAAGGGGTTTCCAAACAGGCGCTTCAATAGTCACTTGGGCAAGGCGGTCTCGCTGTATTTTTGGGGGGGTCTCTTTCACTGATGAATGCATCACCAGATGTAGCTGTACCAATGAAGCCAGGCGTTGCATGGGGTGGCAATAACGACTTTCTCAAACTGCCTCTTGTGTCTATCGTGATGTCAAGACCTGGGTGTGATGCCTCTCCCATGAGTACCCAGAGCGTGAATGCGTTTTGTCGACGCAGCTGGGGCTCATCGGAGCAAGCCGTGCCCCACTTTTAGCGCGTGGTCGCTCGTTGCGGTGGTCCAAGACCTCCGCCCTCTCTCCACCGCAGCTTGGGCGCCGATATACGCACTCACCCGCCTGCCAGTCCAGTCGCCCTCCACGTCTTGCGCTCGACCTTCTCCTTTACCTCCATGCGGCTCCGTCCAAAGGAGCACTGCTGCCACGATGTCTGGTGTGGACATAGCCGACTCCGCGGTGCCGGCCCCGACCACTCTGCCTGCTAGCGATGTGCCATTGCCCGCCGCATTCGTCACTCCTCGAACCTATCTGGATCAAATGAGGCCCGTAATCCCTCCTGCACCTCTGAGTGCCGTCGACCGGGAGCAGATGGAGGGACTACGCACGATTCGCGCCTTTCTAAAAGTCCGGACGAGCTACGACGTACTGCCCCTCAGCTTCCGCCTGATTGTGTTTGATACGTCGCTGCTGGTAAAGAAAAGTCTCAATATACTCATACAGAATGGTGGAGTAACCTCAGTGTGTTCGTATCGATGTGCTTCTGACACTTGGTTGCAGGTATTGTCTCGGCCCCGCTGTGGGACTCTAAGACTTCGACCTTTGCCGGCCTGCTCACGACCTCGGACTACATCAATGTCATTCAGTACTACTGGCAAAATCCCGATGCGCTCGCCCGGGTGGACCAGTTTCGCCTAAATAGTCTCCGAGGTATGTTCTCCCTTTCTATACCATGATTCGCATGCTGATGCATACAGATATCGAGAAAGCCCTGGGCGTGACACCGATCGAAACCGTCTCTATACATCCCGAACGACCGCTCTACGAGGCATGCCGCAAGATGCTCGAGTCCCGTGCTCGGCGTATCCCACTAGTCGACATTGACGATGAGACGCATCGCACCATGGTCGTGAGTGTTATAACACAGTACCGCATCCTGAAGTTTATCACCGTAAACATCAAGGAGACACAAAAGCTGCGGAAGCCGCTGCGAGATCTGAATGTTGGCACTTACACCGGTCTAGCGTCAGCTCACATGGACACTCCTGTCATGGACGTAATCCATATGCTTGTGAAGAAGAACATCTCTAGTGTCCCCATTCTGGATAAAGACGGTAATATTCTTGTGTTTGCTCTTTCCTTTCTTGCGCTAAAGGAGTTCAGGTACTGTGATCAACGTCTTCGAAGCGGTTGATGTCATCACACTCATCAAAGGCGGCGTCTACGATGATCTCAATCTAAGCGTCGGAGACGCGCTTTTGAAGCGCTCAGACGTAAGTATACCTCGTTTTCGCAATTCCCATATTTTACTAACACTGTTTCTAGGACTTTCCGGGCATCTACACCTGCTCAATGCAAGACCAACTTTCCACGATTTACGACACGATCCGCAAGTCGCGCGTCCACAGATTTATTATCATCGACGAGGAGAGCCGCCTCAAGGGCGTGCTAACGCTGAGCGACATCCTCGAATATACCTTGCTAGAAGGGGAGGAGAACGAGTAGAAATTTTGACGAAGTGAAGGATTTGGACACAGATTTCCTCGCAGGATCTATCCCCCTTCTATGTAAGTGTTATGATTGTAGCTTAGACTTGGTGGATCACGGCAAAGCATCTTGGCGCAAGCGAAGTGCATCTGGCTGGCGTGGTCTGGTGTGGCATGGGCACATGGGAATGGCATGACTGGCGAATTGGCTTATATATCCAGATTTTTGAATGCAATGTGTAGACGGGCTGGTTTGCATTTACACGGTTTCTGATCATCATCATGCTTGTCACAATCTCTACCACGTTGTTCTCTCACTTGGGTGGGAAATGTTTTTTTTTGCTAATTTAGGGCATGCCCTTTTTCCAACGAACGCCCAAAACAATGCAGAACGCCGACGGCCACGGCGAATTTCCCAGCAAAAAGCTAGTCGAGTTCGCCCCAACTTTCAAACTATGTAAACAAATAGAGTGGACTATGTCCCCGGCAAGAAAGACTACTCGGCACCACCACAATCATCATCCTCGTCCCCACTTTCCGGGCGCCCCCTAATCCCTTACTTCTAATTTTGAGTGCTCGTCCACCCGGCCCGTCTATGGTGTACGCTCAATCTCCTTCTCGGCGTGCACATTCGTACTTGTTTAAAGTCACTCCTTTTTTCAACACAGCTCGCCATTTTCGATCAAGGAGGGAAAGGCCTATTCGGAGAAGGAAGGGCGTGCTATCTCGACCGCAGGGATTTCGGTCTTCGTTGCCGATCCAGCATAGAAGAGTCTAGATTTAGTCCAGTAATGCTTGCGGTTTCGCGTCTCAGATGTCGTCTATATGACTATTAGGCTTAGACTTCGTATAGGTGATAAAGGGGTTTTGCCGCCCGTCTTGGTCGTCTGGCTGATCCGCCATGTCGCCGTTGGCATTCGGATTCATGGCCCGTTCTACCACCGAGCGAGAGAGGAAGCGCGGTGGCTTCTCACAGAGGAAGACGGGCTTGTGGCCCTGTGTGTTTGAGGCTCCAGCTTCGTCTGCTTCTGGACCCTCCACGTCTTGCTCAACTTCATTTTCGGATGCCTCGAGGGCTTAGTTGCTAATGGCTTCCGTAGTACCTCCGCCGCTGCCATGATGGCGCAGAATTCGTTCAAGCCCGGTTCATTGCGACGATATCATTTGAGCGGCCTGTGGATTCGTCGAAAACGGTCTCATCGTCGCTCTCAATCTCGGGCTCTTCTTCGGTCTCTATTGCCTTTGAATAATTCGAGTTTGAATTTGGAGAGCTTCTCTGGGTTGAACAAATCTTTACGGATGTGCGAAGTCGAATTGCAACGCCGTGGTGTCTCTGGAGCGAAGGCCGTTGCTTTCGGGTGAAGAGCGACGCTCCTGGGGGACAGGAACTTGTTGTATATCTTCCTTGGAATGATAGACAAGGGCGCGTAGTCGTCGCTAGGCAACCGCATGTGGCTGGCTTTCATGTTCGTTCTAGCTCGCGGTAGTGCCTCTAGGGGATCGAGGGTCATGCGGATTCGCGTTGTACTTCCCGCGTCGCTATCTTCGTACTCGAAGTCTTCGTGTCCTGCTAGATTCAAGCTTGGTCCGGTAATAGTCTGCTGGACATCGTGCGGGGGGTCGAGATTGAAGTGAATCCGTGTTGTGCTACCTGCATCACTATCCTCATATTCGACGTCTTCGTCTTCAGTGCTCCCTTCGGTAGGCCGCTGCTCATTGTCTTTCTGGTAGCTGGTATCTCCATCGCGAAACGAGACCTCAGTGGCATTTCGTCCACTGAGAGAGACGTGGCCTTGGGTGACGCTACCTCCATCACTCACCCAGTCCTCGTCGTCGTTGTCTTCACTGATCGGAAAGCGTGCAGCAACTCGTTCTTCGGCTTCTGGATAACAGGGTGCTACTTCAACCCTATGCAGGAACTCCGTGGCATCTTCTCCGCTGAAGTTGATTCCAGCCTGGGTGGTGCCACTCCAATTGCTCCACCAGTCCTCGTTGTCGCCGTGCTCTTCGTGATCGAAGTTCTCAGAAGCTCGTTGTTTGGTACTCTGCTGCCAAGTTGCTACTTCATCCCGAAGCGGGACCTCGGTGGCATTTCGTCCACTGGGTTGAGGAACCCGCTGGTTCATGATCACCCTTTGAGGAGTGCTGCGATAGATCGGCATTGCCAGCGCGTTTTCCTCATAGATCTCGATCGACTCGTCCGCCTTGAACTCCCAGGAATCTAAGTCGGACTGGCTTTCTTCTTCTTTCTCATCATCGGCTTCGTATTCTTCAGCTTCGTTCTTGTCGATATCAAGATTGGCTGTAGTATATCGTCGTCCGTAAGCAGCGGAATCGCCTTGGCCTCGGCCTCGGCGGAAAGATGGCGAAGCTTGGAGGTTGTCCAGGACCTGCTGTCGACCGTTCTGAAAGATCTGTAGAGTTCTTTCTTCTGAAGTTTGCGGGCGTTTAATCCAGGGCAGCACGCGCGCCGTGTTTGGCAAGCTATCTTCAGTGACTGGCGAAGAGGGGAAGGTTTCGTCGCTGTCAATCATTTGGTCCATGAAATCTGTCGAGATCGGGGAGCTATCATCGACAGTTCCGTCATCAAGGATGGTGGCGCCGCGGAAAGCCTCTAAGAAATCGGGTAGTGGACAGATCGGCTTCTGAACGTTAGCATCTACGAAATGTAAGAAAGAAAGAGAGGGAAGAGTGGCTTACAGCGATCTGTGGTGGACAAGGCGAAACCTCGTTTTGATTCTCCTCGATTTCAGCTTCGACCTTCCGGATCAATGTCTCCATTCCCATCTTCTGGGCTTGGGTTGGACAAGGCGAAATGTCAAGACTCATATTCTCCTCGATGCCGGCTTTGACCTTCTGGATTAGTGTCAACATGCCCATCTGTTCGGGAGTCTTAGACTCAGGTGTCTTGGAGTCATTGCTGCAGGAGGGAACACCGGCGAAATTGTCGACATAGTCGGGCTTGATCATGTAGTGCTTGCAAGGCCCATGGCGGAATTTATGTCCACATTCGGAATTGTCGTCGATGGTAGCACGCTTGTCGGCAGAGCGCTTACCATCCTTGCGATGGAGGAACTTCTGCACCATCTTCTTTGTCTTGCACCACTTGCCGTGATTAACTTTGTCGCTGTTGATCGCGACGACATCAGGGCGAGGAGCAAGGACAGACTTGGGCTTGAAGCGTGTCTCCGTATTCGCTGAGAGATCGAGATCATATTGTGGTAAGGACTCGGTACTGATGTGTTGACTGGTAGAGATTGTCTCGTGGGCTTGCGCAGCGTTGGTAGTCGATGTAGAGGATTCATGCTGACGATGCTTGATGATGTCGGCGGTAGTCATAGCGATGAAATTGGGGCGTGGGCGCATAAAGCTAATAGGAGACTTGAGCTTGAACATTACGCCGCCGTCCTTGGGTCCATTAGTGCTGGGGGTCGCGTTGACATTGTCAGTGACGGAAGCGAGGGCCGTCTTGTTAGCCTTGGAGAAGGTGAGCTTCTTCAGGAGAGAAGGCATTGTAGAGACAAGTTCCGAGTTGAAGCAAGTGAGCAATGATAAAGGGGAATATAGTATCGCCGGGAGATAAAACCGCTATCTGGCTAGAGTATCTTCGAGATGTCGTGTCTGTAAAGGCGGTAGGGAGGAGGGTGGACTTGGAGATGTCGTGTCTGTAAAGGCGGTAGGGAGCTTGGAGAGAGGGAGAAAAGAGACACAATGAATTGGTTGAAATGAAGGATCCGTTAAGCTAGCGAAAGGTCTCAGATGTGGTACCTGTAGAGGCAGTTGAGTTAAGTTGTGGAGAGAAAGGAAGGAGGTCGCAGCGGGAGTGAAAACTTCCTTATAACTAAGTTGGGTAGAATTCTATGCGTTGCTTCTCTCCAAAACGGTTAGTCTCATGCTACTGCTTTTCACTCACACTTTCGCTTTCGCTTGTGGTGGCGTGCGAGGTTGGGTTTCCGGTCATTCACTCTCCCCTTGAGTGGACCTCGTCACTGAATAATGGTGCCGAAAACGCAAACTAGACGGAGAAGATTAGATATAAAAACAAGTTGAAAATGTAGTTGGAGATGCTCGGAATGAGATAGTGATTTTACACTTGCCATTGCTGGTCAGAATAAAAATCCCAACTCAACCTCCCTCTGTAGTACTTGGTCCAACAAATATAACTTCCCATCAAGCAAATGCTAAAGTACGAAGTACGTTCGAGTCAAAGCTCGATCTGAAGGTAAGGGTTCCGATTATGAAATACCTTGTATAGAGAACGCGTCGACTTCGACTATTCGCTTGGTAACTAAATAGGAGACAGTGCGAGACAATTGAACCCAATACACGCAGCGAGGAGCCGCTGTCCGCGGGACATTATGAAAATGTCAATCATTTACGTTCATACAATGCTATTCCTTCAAAATGCTTTGGCAACT
Source organism: Melanomma pulvis-pyrius CBS 109.77 (assembly GCA_010093585.1). Classification (NCBI taxonomy): domain Eukaryota; kingdom Fungi; phylum Ascomycota; class Dothideomycetes; order Pleosporales; family Melanommataceae; genus Melanomma; species Melanomma pulvis-pyrius. The sequence goes on along the minus strand of MU001787.1, from coordinate 44,745 downwards.
ATGTTTGAGTAAATTCAATAGGACGAATGCTGTTATGGACATGATTGCAATCCTGATTCCTGTACATGGATGTGGTATCTAGCAAAACGTTGCCCACTCAAAATCCCTCGCAATCCGTAAAGTCATCACACCAACGCCTTCATATGAATTTTTCAGCATCTCAAAATCAATGCTGAATCTCCCAATGCTAAATTTTGAACTCCAAGGAAAACCATTACTTTTGGTTCAGCATGTGCTTAAATTTTTCGATCTGTAGTTCAATTAGTATACGCTTGATTTTGGGGTTTAGTTTTGAATTAAATTCACCTTTGTTGACAAATACTTCTCAACTTCGTCACTCTTGATCCCCTCCTTCCCGCCCGTCTTCCACGCTAAAGGTACCATGGCTACTCTTTCCCTCACTACGACCTCTCTACCCGGGCCCTCTACCGCCCGCACTTTATCCGGGTTATTCGTCAATAGACGAATCCCCTTTTCGCCCCCTAGTCCTAGATCTACAAGCATCGCGGTAGCCAGGCCATAGCTTCTCGCATCGGCGGGGTGTCGGAGCATGATATTCGCTTCATAAGTGTCGTTTCCTAGATCCTGGAGATTGTACGCCTTGAGTTTCTCACCAAGACCGATACCGCGACCTTCCTGGCGTAGGTATATCACAGCTCCGCCTGTAGGCGAGAGAAAGGGATGTGCCATCAAGCGTGCCGCCTCGTCGAGCTGCTCGCCGCAGTCGCAGCGCGCCGACCATACCGTCTCGCCCGTATAGCACTCGGAGTGGATTCTCACAAGCGGTAGCTGTAGATTTTCGGGCATGAAATCGGACTCTGAACTTGCAGCCGATGCAGTCGACGCAGTCGACGGCGAGGGCGGGTTGTTGGTATTCTTGACATGTGCCGAGCGGGCTTTCCTTGCAGATTTAGATTTGGATTTAGATACGCCGTCGGCCCGCTTGAGGTGCTCCACCCGCGAACTCGTGCGTCCGGGGTATAAGCGGCCGACGTATGCTCCCCGCGTCATGCGGTCGAGCTCGGTTTCGCCGGGCCGCTCGGCATCGAGACTCCGCGAGCGGATGTTGGAGCCGAATACTATGGCCAGGTGCTCTTTTTTGTCGATGTTGTTTCTGTAGACATGTAGCCACATCTCATGGCCCGTCGTCGTAGGGATTCGAGCGCGCACCTCGCATGCTACGAGCGGCAGTGTGGGAAGGAGTTCTGGAGGCGCCTCTGTGGATGTGGAGGTGTCGACGGGCGTGGAGCGGGGCGGGCGCGGGTGCGAGGGAGTGGAGAAGCCGGGAGTTGCGGGAGGTGTAAAGGCAGGCGAGATTAGGGACGGTGGGAGACGGGTATGGTGAGGGGCTCTTGTCGCAGCCTCGCTGTGCGGCATGTGGCTCTCGGATTCATGTGCGGAGGGGTCGAGACTGAAGCCGTCGAGCCGTGAGGGACTCGAGGACTGGAGAGAATAAAGCGGCGGGAGGACCGGCGAGGCGTGCGAGGGGAGGTTGACCATGGTCGAGAATGGGTTGCGTGTAGAATTGGGGCGAGAGGGGAGGTGAGGTCGGGATGTAGAGTCGTCAGGGCCGATTTCGCATTGCGTGATGCAATGATCTTTGGGGTTGCGGCGAAGGACACCGAGGTTCGAAACCCGCCGAATAGCACCGATTTTGGCCCGCCCAAGCTCAGCAATCAATAAGCAACATGTCGCTACCGTAAGCAATTCAAAGACAGCACCGGCATCATTGATAATATTCGACGTCGGCATGCGTCGGGCCGAGAGTTTATTTTACAGATACTAGGACGGGCTCGAAATCTTTGATTCCGACCCGAGCGCACTTTCCACCAAGACACAATTCCTAGTCAACGCGCCGTTCTCTACCCCAGACTTCGTCAATCGTCTTTTTGCCATGCGTTTCGGGAACGAACAAGAAGATGTAACCAAAGAAGAACGCAGACAGAGCCGCAAAGATGAAGTAGACCCTCCCGTTGTCAAGCACCGCACTTAACATCGGGAAGAACTGAGCAACAATGAACGTCGCAATCCAATTGGCGCCGAGAGCAATACTCTGTGTTGCGCCAACAGCATCTGGGCCGACAAGTTCGCTCGAGAGGATGAACGGAACCGGGCCGAGTCCGAGAGCAAAGCTGGAGACGAAGAGTAGCACCGCGACGGCGGAGAGAATGGGAATTTTGTTCATGATGCCAATGGCCAGGAGGAGCGAACTGATCCCCATGCCGGCGAGAGAATTGAGGAGACAGGTCTTGCGACCCAGTTTGTCAACCAGAGGGGCACATCCCGCAGTGACGATGATGTTGATTGCGGAAACAGCAAGATTGAGGAGGGCCGAATTTGACTTGAGGACCTCCGCCAAAAGTGACACGCCATACATGACGATACTGTTGATTCCTTGCAAGCATAGTTAGTCGTGTAATGTTCGAGGGCAACCATCAGAGACATACCACTGAATTGCTGGGCTAGCATGACCATGACTACGGCAATCGCAGCCTTGTTGTATTCGGGATGGCGAAGGACTTCGACAATGCTGAGGGCTTCTTCTTTCGATTGACGCTTGGAAACTGGGGCGTCACTGTCATCTGGAACGCCCTCTTCACTCCGAAGCAGTGGTTCTTCGTCTATATTTTAAATTAGTATAGCAAGCGGAAAAAGAGGTAGGGAGCATTACCGGTGACCCCAACTGATCCTTCCAATCCCCAGCTGCTCACTTCTTCATCAATGTCAAACTTTTCGCCCCTAATCTTTCGAAGCGTCCTCTTCGACTGGGCAAGATGGCCCTGCTCTGCAAGATACCTAGGGCTTTCCACCGACAGGAGAAGACCAAGACTCTGGCAGACTCCGATGATGCCGCCAGCAGCCAATATGATCCTCCAATACTGTCCGTGGCTCAGGAAATAACCCAACAGCTGGGCTATGAGAATGCCAACGTTGCACATGACCTGTGTGAAGGCCCCGAAGAAGCCCCTTTCCGCAGGGGGGGCTATCTCTGAGATGAAGATGGGGACCACAACGACGGAGGCTCCCGCGCCAACGCCTGATACCAGCCTTCCAAAAGCCATGACCCCCATATTCGGCGCCAGGGCTTCGAAGATGGGGCCGAGAGCAAAAAATATGGTTGTGTATTGCATGGTCCGTCGCCGACCAAAGCGGCCAGCGAGAGGCCCGGCCGACAGCGCCCCAAGCAGTCCTCCAAGTGTGTACATGGACCCTACGGCGCCCCACTGGGTCGGGGTCATTCCCATGCACTGAGGGAGGCTGGCGGTGGCGGTCAAGATGGCCCTCTTCTTGCAGCGGATGACATCTTCGGGGGCGTTCAGTTCGGCCTGGGGTTGTTAGCTGGCCTGATTCAATTGCTGGAGAGCTGGCGGTGTTTACCAAGTGGAATCCAAACAGCAGCGGGCCGAGCGTCGCAACGAAGAGGACGTATAGGAAGTAAGCCGTGAGGTCTCGAAACCACGTCCGTGGATCCATGGTGTGCGGGGTTCGAAAGGTGGGCCGCTTGACGTCCGAGGAGGCCTCTGCAAGAAGAGTGTTGTACTGCATCTGCATGTTAGCTCGTGTCATGTGCCACAGATTTGCATGTACGGATGCACATATGCAGGAGGCCATCAGCAGCCAGGAGGGAGCGGTATATACCTCTTTCGCGACTCCAGACGCCTGTCACAGGCTCAGAATGCTTTTCACGTCGTCGTCATTCGGCGGCGAAAGGGCGGGGAGCTCCAGCAAATGCGCGATGGGGAGATGGGTCGTGTCGGAGGTGGCCGTGTGGGGGGTCGCGGTTCGTGGTGATGGACAACACCGGAGCATGAGGCTCTGCGAGCCAGAACAGACGCGGGCGGGCAGTGCCAAATGGCCTCGACATCGCAGCGCCCGCCAATGCCTCACATTCATCAGACATCAATATTCTGTAATATAATATCCCATCATTCCGTTTGCAGGCTTCGTCCCCCACCAGCACTCGGGCTCCAGACCTCATCCCACAGCCGGCGCGCGGTTTCATCGCCGCTCCACTCCACCTCCGCCGTGCTGCCGTCCTCCCCGGCGGCGGCGAGCACGTACATACGCGCCGGCCTCATGCGCCATCTGCCGACGCACGTAAACGAGCACGAGCAATCAGTCGGTGCGAGAGAATGAATCATCCCTCGTCAAATCCTCCGTCCTCGGGGCCACCATCGGCCTCCGCCCGAGCCGCACTGCAGAGTAGTGTCGTGGCAGCCTTCAACGGTCGGTATCTCCTCTGCTGCAGTCGTCTCCTGAGCTCGTCGTTTATGCTCCATTTCTTCGCTGTCTTTCCCAGCCCCTGCCCGTCATCGCATTTTGCTTTTCCCGCCTCTCAGCTGTGTCTTTGTTCCTCTGATCGACCATGACTGGCGTTTCCACCGTCTGATCATAGCTCCGCGTGCCTCGCCCGAGGTTACACGCCCACCGCATCACCTTCTCTTTTGCATCTGCATCTGACTCTCCTGCATTTGCGTCGGCATTCGCATTTTTATTCCAGCCCTTTCCCATATTGCATATGTTTCCTGCTTTTCAATAACGAGTACCTAATCTGCTGTCGGCAGACCCGGCGGATTCCACCCAGGCCATGTTCACCGGCTACAACACCAAAAAGCGCGTCAATGAGCGATACAAGATCGTGGGCTTCATCAGCAGCGGTACATATGGCCGCGTGTACAAGGCCATGGGTAAGAATGGCCGGACAGGAGAGTTCGCCATTAAAAAGTAAGATTTTGCAGCCTATCCTAGCCACTCCCGCTGACCCACTTCAGGTTCAAGCCGGACAAGGAGGGCGAACTCCAGTATTCGGGGATCTCGCAGTCCGCTATACGGGAGATGGCTCTCTGCACAGAACTCGCACATCCCAACGTCGTGCACACCGTCGAGATTATTTTAGAGGAAAAGTGCATCTTCATCGTATTTGAATATGCGGAACACGACTTGCTTCAGATCATCCACCACCACAATCAGCCGCCGCGCCAGGCCATACCTGCCCGGACGATCAAGTCGATTTTGCACCAACTCTTACTGGGCCTTGTGTATCTCCACAGGAATTGGGTCATGCATCGAGATCTCAAGCCCGCCAACATCATGGTAACCAGCAAAGGGAAAGTGAAGATTGGTGATCTTGGTCTAGCCCGACTCTTTTACAAGCCACTCCATTCATTGTTTACAGGGGACAAAGTCGTCGTTACTATTTGGTATCGAGCGCCGGAGCTGCTCCTTGGCAGTCGTCATTACACGCCAGCAGTTGATCTGTGGGCTGTGGGGTGCATCTTTGCAGAGTTACTCTCCCTGCGGCCCATCTTTAAAGGAGAAGAAGCCAAAATGGATAACAAGAAACAAGTTCCATTTCAGCGAAATCAGATGCAGAAGATTGTCGAAATCATGGGAATGCCAAGCAAAGACCGTTGGCCGCTACTGACATCCATGCCGGAGTATGGCCAGCTATCATCTCTCGCCGCGGGCAATGCGCGCTTTCATCGCCCTCAAGGGTTAGAGAACTGGTACCAGATGTGCTTGAAAAACAACCAGTACCCCCCGGCTGGCTCATCGCCAGAAAATCCTGGCTCCGAAGGATTTTCTCTCCTCCAGCAACTTCTCGAATACGATCCACAGAAAAGATTGACTGCGGAACAGGCACTTCAACATCCTTATTTTTCCGTCCATGGCAAGCCTTCAGAAAACTGTTTTGAAGATTCGAAAATCAATTATCCCATTCGGAGGGTTAGCCAAGAGGACAACGACATCCGGACATCCAGTTTGCCTGGCACGAAGAGGAGCGGTCTTCCAGATGACTCACTCATAGGTCGACCGGCCAAGAGGCTGAAAGAAGTATGAGGGACTCGCTTCCTGTACACGCCACTGCAAAACCATCTGCGTTATCGCATATCCTCACCCCATTCTCGACCTCCGAACTATGCCCTCGCTGTTGCTATGTTTCTCGTAGATCAGGATGTCATACGAGACCGAGCTGAACGGCTTTGAAAACGCCATTACTCGGTCCAATTGGTCTGACGAAGCGGGGAGATCTAGACGGCATACAAACGGTCTAAACAATGGTCATGGGTGACTTTCATGTAAACGTTCGACGGGAGAAGGGAACGACGGGTACAAGCGGTGGACTTGGAGCATTGTAAGAGTTTGGAGGGGGCCCAATAGGAGAAGGGCTGCAGATGATCGAGTAACTAGTTTTGCGGTACTTGAGCCGCACTTGGATATCCGACGACAGACTCGCTTCTCGCTTCCTAGCCTTCATCGCAACAGCAGTTTGAGTACATCCTTTTTGTACATATGTAGTAACATGGTCAAATTCTGGCCATTTCCGCCATCCCATTTGCGCGAACCCTTCGGCCTTCAGTTTCTTATCCCCACATCGAATCTATTTCCCTATCAATGTGTCATGTAGTCGAGTTGACCTTTCATGATTATGCCGCCTCGAGTTACTAGTCAGCGGGGAAGCGTTTGTTGGACATTGTTGAACTGTCCCAAGTGCAAACGTATCCCGTGAGTCTTTGTGCTTTTTGACTGGCTATTGCTCGGCGGCTCTGACAACTATTTGTAAAGAAGCGCCACGGAAGATTCGCAATGGAGGGACAAGCAGGGGCATTTTGTGTGTAGGAGTACTCGGCCGGCCAATACCCGCGTTGAGGTCGCCGTCACCGTGCTACACCCGCGATCGGTATTTTCCCGGAGCTCGTTCACAGTTACGCGCGCCTGGAAATTGGCGTGACTCCCCGTCCCTTGAGCACCGCCTTTCCTTTAACCCAAGGTTCCGCAATCGGAAACTCATCACCTGCAAGCTCTCCGCTATGACCGCTGCAACTGCGTTTGTGGGGGGCTTTCCCAGCAAGTGAAAGAGGAAGTTGCCCTCGCAACGCACTACACCACGCCGCGCGCTACTCACTGGAAAGCGTCAAGGCGGGGGATACATAAGCACCCCACCGCCGGCCTACATTCAATTTCCTTTCTCCTTCTTCAAACTCCACACTCCACACTCCTTTGAACAGTCAGTCGCTCCTTTGAATCCGCCTTCTGCGCACTACATCTCCGATCAACTGCACTCCCCTCGACCCTCAGCTTCCTTCCTTGATCTCCAACACTCTCCTACCTGTGGTTATCTGTCTCCATAATGAAGCTTTCCACTTTTCTCGCTCTCTTCATTGCCGGCACCGCTGTCGCTGCCCCAGGCAAGGCGATCAAGGCTCGCAATCAAATCGATGGTGCTGCTCCGCATATAGACGACAGCAACTTCATTGGCCGCATCATGGATGCCCACTGGTACTGGCGCCGCATCCACTGTGCTCAGGACCTCAAGTGGGACCCTACCCTGGCTCAGGCTGCCCTCGACTCCGTCAGTGCGTGCACCGATATGCCTCAACATGTAAGCCACTCCCACTTGTGTATCATATCTATTGACTCATTTTCATAGGATCGCGGTGGCAGCAATCTTTCTTCGCGTGGTCCAGCACCCGCCAACTACGACGAGTGGCTCGAGTTCGCCCGCACCGTCGTTCACGGTTGGCACGAGGAGGAGACCAAGTACCCGTACGACAATCCCAGCTACCAGGATGCCTGGGGCCATTTCACTCAGTTGGTCTGGCGTGACAGCTCTCGCATTGGCTGCGCTATGGCACACTGCCGGGATGATGGCCACTGGCCAGGCCGCCTCTATTGCTGTGAGTGAACCATACGTCTCCTTACTACCCTCAAAGCTAATCTTCCATAGTCTACGAGAACGCAGGCAATAACATCGTTGCGGGCGAATTCGTCAAGAACGTTTGGGGTCCGCATTGCGCTGACCCTACAAAGAAGCAGAAGAAGGCTACTCTAGGCAATGCCTAAGCTATCTGCGTCTTCCTCCACAGCAATCAGATCGTACCTTCCAGTGCGTGGAAGCGGTCAAAGGACGGTACCAGTGTCACATAGTACATATCCTATCGGTGGAAACCATTGGCTTAGACGGTGGACATGACCCCTTGGTGGATCTCTCTCATTTCCCTACACCTTTCCTGTGATATCTCCCTCCCATTTTTTTTTCAAGACATGACGTTTCTTGTCCGATGTCATTGGCAATATCATTTGTATTTTCATGACGCAACGACAACTCTTGTCTGATGTCCTGGTGTTTGGGAATATCACGTTGACGAAGCATGGTTAGGCGAAGCCCAACATACCTATGAAATCCTTCACTCGATTCTCTTCTTCTGCTCCAGCTTGCTCTGTGATGTTGTGGTGTTCATCGGTAAGCAACATCTCCATAGAAAGAGCAAAAGAATGAGTCGAAGTCTCTATACAAGATGGAGGAAACTAGACAGCAAAGAAAACACGAAAACGCAATAGATAGAGCTACAGTGGCGGTTTGGGTTCTGAACAAAGACATCTTCCAACCCGTCTCTTATCCCTGTACCTCTCTCTCTCTTCTTCCTATTAAATTTTCTGTTTGAGGCACGAATATTGGACAATTGATAGATCCTATGTACTACCATTCTTTTTGTAAAGTATGATCGCATAGTTTGTCAAGCGTTCTGCCAATGTCGAGGAGACCGAGAAGCAATCACTGCTAATGTAGAGATGGCACGCTAGACGCCTCCCCAATGGCACAGGCAAGATTTATGGCATTAAAAGCATAGCTTGATTCATTCATACATTGCGGAAGGAGAAAGGCAATAGGTATACAGCGAGAACCCCGTCTTAGTGCTTGCAGGTTTTCTCCCTGCCATCATCATAACTCATGATGGTTGTGCACTACCTGAACAATGAAGTAGACCGACCAGGACATCTATTTGTCCTTGTGTCCAATGTGAAGCTTGGCCTTGATCTTCTCGCCCAAGGGGACCTTCTCCTTTTCAGCCTGACCGTGTCCGTGTCCCGAGGATTCCGGCAGCGGCTCAGATGGCTTGCCTGGCTCTGTCTTGTGGATGCCCTTTTGTTCCATCAGACCTGATACCATGTCAGCATTGTTTAGCAATTTTCCTGTCTTATACCACAAGCACTCACTGTCAGCTTCACGGCCCGCGCCGGGTTTGGTGGCGTCGAAATCGCCGCCATCAGCGGACATGCCAGAGGTCTTGACCCACTGCTCGCCTGTTCCTTCTGATGTTTCCTTGCCATGCTCCTGGCCACCTGGGTTGCCGATTGTGCTCTCTCGCCTCTCAGCTTGCGTCTTGGGAACTGTAGACCCGTCGCCTGCCCCGGTGTGCATGTGCATTGGCTCTCCCGAGTGATCGTTGGGGTCTTTAGTCTTGAGGAAATCTTCGGCGTCTTCCTTGCTCTCCTTGACTGCACCCTTTTGCTCGCCTGTTGGTTCGTCGTTGGGCCTGTCTGCGCCTTGTTGTTTGTGTGAGATGCCTGCTCCTGATGATGGAACGACACCGGGGTTGGACGAAGACTCTGAAGCGACGTTGTCTGAGGTCTTAAGCGGGTCGCCATGGCCGCCAATCACACCTGTCTTGTCGGTCTCCTGGTGAGGCTCTGGTGGCCCACCAGCAGCGGCATTGTGTAGGTTGGTGGGATTGCTGCTCGGCGTGGTTTCCGTGTTGGAGGCCCCGGTGGTGTTGCCGTAGCTGCCGACGTGATCAGAGTCCACACGTGGGTCAGCCTTGTTGCCGAGGTGGGAATCATGAGGTCCGGTAGGATCAGAGCCCTCAGTGTGTGTGTGTGAGGTCATCTTGTCGGTTGTGCGATCAGGAAGAGTGGTGGTGTTTGGAGTAGTAGTGTCGTTGGTCTTGGTGATGGTGTTGGAGGATGGGTGGGTGGAGGTGGAGATGGGGTTCGCTTTATAGAGATCAATACTGGATTCGAGTGACGTGTGTTCATCGCAACGCAGATTGAGAGGAAGATCTTACTTGAGTTACCCTGATCATAGGGCTCATTTACAGTACCCTTGCCAGTCTGACCGGAAATCGGCTCGGTGCCTGCAGTCTCATTGCTCTCGGCCGGATTTCCCTCGCCCCAGATGATCTTGGAAGCGGTAGTTACGGCGTTGTTGATGGTCTCCATGGTGGATTTTTGCGTATAAAGTGGCAGTGGTGTTGTTGTTGTTGTTGAGAAGGTTCAGATAGAGGAAGTGAGGAAAGAAGTAGTGCTCGAGACAAAGGTGCTGAGGTCATTGTTAAGAAGGAAGGTCGCGAGAGGTATGACGTCTTGCGAGTTGCGCAAGGAGCAGCCACCTAGTAGCCACACCCCGCCCACCATACCCAAGCCTCCCTTAAGACGTCACAGCGGGGCACCAAATCTCTATTTCCTGCCTCTGCCACGGTTCCACCACGGCTGCAACCCAATTACAGAGGACGGCAGTGAGGCTACCGACAGACACCAACGCCTTCCCGTACCACCAGTTGCTTATTCTAGGATAGGAACCGAGCTTGTTGAAGCTTGAGGCAATTCAAGCATCAAGATAAGAATGACGTTTGGATTGATGGGAAGCACTACGTCACGAAACAAACGGCGCAAACGTTCCAAGCCTGACGTAAGCACACCGGCTTCCACTTTTCTTGCTAGAACATCGCCAGTCTTCAACACCAGCATCATGTTTGCTGTCTTGTTTGCCGATTCTATTCCTTCTTTTCGCCTGATATCGCTCATGACAGCTCATCCTTCGAGCACACTAACCTCTCCATAGCTCAAATGTACGACCCCTCTCTACTCAGTCGGCAGTTGTCCGACACATGCAACGAAACGCAACGAGAGACAGTATACCTAGGCACAACGAATTCACGAGACAATTTGATACATCTTACAGTCGGGCTGTCCATCCGGGTCGCCGGATGGAGCCCAAATCCCCAGATTCTAAATTTCATTTCCTCCCACGTTTTCCCCAGACGCTTCCCCGGAGTACCCACATTCGGCCCGTAGGCCACGAGCATTCGTCTTCGAAAATCACGACAACACGGAGTCTCTTCTAAATTGGGAACAGTATCTTGACCGACTCGACTTCCTCCGACACTTAGGTACCTACTGCATTTTCGAGATGGTCACCTGGACTTATGGACCACGCGCACTATTGAATCTGGAGTTCATCGCGATGGGCGGCTCGGCGCGACAGTCACCGACGATACCCCCTTTTTCCCAACGGTGATTGTCGCGATTTTACTCCTGTAGTACAGTTGCGTGCTGAGCCTCATCGTCCCAAAGGTCCCGACCGCGCCTTGTAATTCGTTGGTCTGTGCTGGAAGTACGCCGAGATACATGGATACAATGGGGCTATTTTCCTACAATCGTACACCTGAGTTTCAATCTTCTTTCTGCGCTCTCTTTTCTCCTCTCTTTCACATGTATTAAAGCCACGAACACTATCACCAGCTTCGGATTTGATACCGAGGCTCATCACACCTGTGCTGCATGCGTTGATCTTGCATTCCCCCCAGAAGACGCGCTACGAAGCAGTGTGGGATCACTCGGGACTGGGGACCCCGCGTTTTACCGTTTTGGCAAAATCTCCGTCCACACCAAGAAAGTAGGTGGTGAACAATTGTATCGATCGCCCGCTGGACCAAGGATACGGTCCTGGGCAACTTTTATCCCGGTATGATTTATCGTATGCGGGTGAAACGAAATTGAGTGAGGCCAACCCGGCAAGATTACCCAGGCGCGCAATGCGATAATCATGCTAAGAACACAAAATCGAGAAAGAGGGAAGCATACAAAGAGGCATAGCGTACCATTCCAACTCCGGTAGGTACTTGGCAGTCTCGCATCTTCTTTATTTTATTTATACGCGAGGCTCTAAGAGCACGCGTTTATCGCAGAGCTACCCTCGGAAAAAATAGTCGCATAAGCCGGAGTAGTACAGAAGGATTCCTGGGTGTGGCTTATAGCTTCATGCGAGTTGAACGGAGACATCTGCACGCCCAGCTCTGATTCGACGGCGCCGGGGGCGATCGCCCTCGACTGATTACCTTCAACAAACCACGCAGACATTATTACGCGCTACTACCCCGCCGCCTCCCGCCGCTGTGTTCTTTTTCAGCGTTCCCCCCTGGGGATCGAGGGGTGTATTGATGTTGATAGGTCAATCGAGGAACGCGACGCGCCAAGTCAAGGGGTATGGTCTGCTTCGGACTCGGGGCGCGACCTCAAACTCAACACCAAAGTCCGCTGCAATCAGACTTGGCAAGGGTACAATAAGCACAGTATCGGAGTGTTGGCCTAATCCATAGCCACGATACATCACCTGGCCCCATACTATGGACGATATGCGGGGGAAACATTGCTGGGTCCGTTATACAAGGAGGCAGTGAGATCTATAAGACTAAAGGTACATCTCGTCTGGAAGTGGTTGTTCACGCAGCTATCTTCTAATCTTCTAATTCCACGGGCTACCTAGTGACTCAAGACTTTATCATCATGAAGGCCTCTCACTTCCTCGCATTCCTCCCCCTCGCCTTCGCAGCGCCTGCACCTGCACCAGTTGAGAAGCGGGCGGCGCCTACTGTCATCGCCCCAGTACCTGCAGCTACAGTCGTTGGAAGGTCACTTCTTTCAGTTGACTCGTTCATGGGGATACCATTCGCACAGCCACCCGTTGGATCCCTACGCCTGAAGCCCCCCCAACCTCTGACGTCTCCACTCGGAATAGTCGATGCCGATGATCTCCTGCCAACAGCATGCCCTCAATTCTTCTTCAGTGTCGATGCAGGCGGCCCTATATCTGACGCTCTTGGGACTATCCTCAACACTCCGCTCTTCCAGAAAGTCACCCAAGCCAGCGAAGACTGCCTCACCATCAATGTCCAGCGACCAGCTGGTATTTCAGCATCGGCCAAACTCCCGGTCCTTTTCTGGATCTTTGGCGGCGGCTTTGAGCTCGGTGCGACTCAAATGTACGACGGCACCTCTCTAGTTCGCGAGTCCGTGGCCCAGGGCAAGCCGATCGTCTTCGTTGCGGTCAATTACCGTGTCGGTGGTTTTGGCTTCTTGGCCGGAAAAGAGATCCTCGCCGATGGCTCTTCGAACTTGGGTCTCCTAGACCAGAGACTCGGACTAAAGTGGGTTGCAGACAATATTGCAGCATTTGGAGGTGATCCCAACAAAGTGACCATTTGGGGTGAATCAGCAGGGTCGATCTCCGTGCTCGATCAGATGGCGCTATACGATGGTGATAACACTTATAAGGGCAAGCCGTTGTTTAGAGCCGGGATCATGAATTCGGGGAGCATTGTGCCAGCAGAACGAGTGGACAGTGCTAAAGCCCAAGCCATCTACAATGAGGTATGTTCTCTCAAAGTCATCTGTGTCATAATTCATTTACTAATATTCATATAGGTTGTCGCTGCAGCGGGATGCTCGACCAAATCCGACACACTAGCCTGTCTCCGTAGCGTCGACTACACAACCTACCTCAACGCCGCCAACTCGGTCCCAGGCCTTTTGTCCTACACATCAATTGCACTTTCCTACCTGCCCCGTCCGGATGGTAAAGTGCTGACCGACTCGCCCGACACCCTCATCGCGACAGGAAAGTACGCCAAGGTTCCATTCATTGTTGGTGACCAAGAAGACGAAGGAACACTCTTCTCACTCTTCACGTCCAATGTGTCTACCATTGCGGAATTAAGCAACTATCTCAACGATGTGTTCTTTCCATCAACACCCAAAACGGTCATCGATCAGCTTATTGCGACATATGGGTCGATCAGCGAAGACGGGTCGCCATTCCGCACCTTCCTCTTCAACAACTGGTACCCGCAGTTCAAGCGCATTGCAGCGATCCTTGGCGATCTAACCTTTACTTTGACCCGGCGTGTGTTCCTCGACGTGGCCACCAAAGTAAACCCCGACGTCAAGTCCTGGTCGTACCTCGCGTCTTATGACTTCGGGACCCCCATCCTAGGAACGTTCCATGGTTCAGATCTTCTGCAAGTGTTCTATGGCATCAAGGATAACAACGCCGCGAAGAGTATCAGAGGGTACTATTACAGTTTCATCTATGATCTGGACCCAAATAGTAATAATACTCTGGATAACTGGCCGCAGTGGAAGGACGGAAAGAAGTTGATGCAGTTCGGAGCGGACAAGAACAATCTCATGAACGATGATTTTAGGACGGATAGTTATGAGTTTATCAAGAGTAATGTGGACGTGTTTAGGATTTGAGAGGGAGGATGAGGATGAAATGGGCATCTTTGGCTAGGAATGGATGAGAAATCCGGAGTTATGTCTTTGGGTTGTTTGGAGTTCGATGATGGCTCGCTGAATGAGAGCTTGTACATAGGCAACGATTGATGAATGGACGGATGGAGATACCCCATAGCAAAACGAAGTTTCAGCAGTTCAAACAACAACGCAGTACAATATTCATGATGTGACAAATACATGTCGCCTGCACTGCACTCGCCCTCCCGCCCAGTACATTAACATAACACAGCCTTCCCAGTCCCCACTCCAACGTCTCTCCTCAACACTCCTTCGCCACCGCCTCTAACGTCTTAACATATTCCTCCACCTCCCTCGCCCCAACCAACGTAAAATCCCTCTTCCGCCCCTCAAATACCACATACGGCACGCTATCCACGCCATCCCCTCTCTGCTCCCGCACCCCTCTCTCCACCTCCCTTCTCCCCACCTCCTCCCCCGCAACCACCCTCTCCGCCTCGCCATCCTCCAACCCCGCAGCCCGACACGCCGCCATCAGTGTCTCGTGCGACGACGGATGGGCGCGCTGCGTGAAATACTGTGCATACAGCGACTCGAGCGTCTTCCGCGCAGCCCCTTCCCCGTGCTGCGCCTGCACGTACATGAGCACGCGCAACGCGTCAAAGGAGTTTGCCATCGGGCCGTGGAAATCAAACGCGATGCCTTCTTTTCGTCCCAACTCGGCCATGTACTTGGTGTACATGTCCATCTTCTCTGCGCTGCCCGCGTACTTTTCGTTGAGGTACCACGTATATTTTTCTGTGCCTTCTTTGCTGGCTGAGGGGTAGAGTTGGTAGGGGGCTAGGTGCAGCGTGAAGGTTGCGGGTGGGGGGTGAGGGGCAGAGGCGTTGTAGAGGGTGAGGGCGCGGGTGAGGCGGAGGTAGGCGAGGTATGTCCTGTGGATGTTAGATGGGTCGGAAGGAGATGTGAGGGGAAGAGGCAGAAAAGGAGGGGGAGAGGGAGTGATACCAGGGACATATCACGTCGAGGGTGAACGTTATTGTGGACTCGTAAGGCATTGGTGCGGAGCTTAGATGGTAGGTTTGGTGTCCACGCCTGGGGATATCATAAGATGCTGGTTTAGAGGAATATCCGTCTGTCTTGCCCGTGATAGATGTTGAAAGCAGGGATTTAGAAAATCAAGACGCAAGGAATCGATGTAGTTGAGCAAGCCACAGCTCTCTCATTATTCCGGACATCGTCATGCGGGGGGGAGGAGCCATCTGCACGCTAAATATAAGCGTAAATCCTGCCGCTTGAGCGTGCATACGGGTGGCTGAAGCTGTGGCAAAGGTATGACGACCAGAAAAAAAAGGAGTGGGGTCTTGCTGGACGGTTATGGGTGAATTATGTCGATACTTTCTACATCACTCGGCTCGATTCTAACGCCCAGTAAAAGACTATATAGATTGGTGCTATCGTGAACGGTACTACTGTATCCAAGGAGGTTATATGTCCTAGCCTAATGGTTGGCATGTCTTCTGCCAGGCGTTGAAAAGTACCGTCCGAAACGTTTACGTTGAAATAAGATTGAAATGCACTGCAATCTTTAGCGTATAGGACGGTTTGTTAGACGCATAACTAAAAAGGATTGATGCGGCTCTGTAGGTGACTGCACTGCAAGGTTGAACGTAGGCGAGCGGGTTGCATGCAGGTTTATCGGTTTGCAAGTAGAGAAGCGATGATAGATATAGACAGTAGGATCATTCTCTATCTTTCTTGAATACAAAACCACTCGGAAAACAAACAGAGCAGTGAATAAAGTCTTAGAAAGAAAAGAGACGTCCTAACCAACCTCATCCCCTTCCGCTGAAACGTAGTAATTGAAGCAAGATCGATACCCCGATGCATGATAGTTCTAAAACAATGACCAACTCCGCCGTACGTACACCGTCACTTCATTAGCCCAACTTGACGTAGTTGCCTGAAAGCTGTCAGAACCTACATTAACAGAGAAAGAGGAGATGCGCGTACCTGGGAATTGCCCTTGTTTCCCTCTGACCTTCCCAATCCACCACTCATTATCATTTTGGGTACGTGAAACAATCTCAATCATATCGCCAGCCAGAAAACTGAGATCACCCTCAGCCTGGGCTTCGTAATCATATAAAGCCGTAACGGTCTCTGCCGCGGGCACGCCGCTTAACCGAGAAGGTTTGGGCTTGGGCGGAGGTGGTGCTGCGCCTTTGGACTTGGCTGCAGAGCCCCACGAATTCGCTGATAGCGGCGGAGACATCGGGTTTGCTGGACCAGGACTGTAGGGTGGCGGAGGCGTTTCCTCGCCAGCTTCAGTTATTGTCGGTCTTCGTCCTGTCTCGGATTTGGCTTCCAGCGCCTTGGCTCCGTACTTTGTTTGCCCCGGTTTACGGCCACCTGTAGTCTTATACTTTGTGATGGATATAGCTTCCACCTGGGCCTGAATGTCTCCACGCTTCTTCTCATATGCGGCCTCGATGTCCAAGGTAAGGTCAAAGTATCCGATATCGATATTCTGCATGCGCTCGTGCAGTGTATAGAACACATTTAGCTGCATGTAGTAGAATGACTGGAATAGAGGCTTGATAAATTCCCGCTCCAGCCTAAAGAGCTTCGGTAGCTCGTCCTTGAGCAAGTCATTGAAGTAGTTGAAATCCTGGGTGGCCTGCTCGACGTCGGTCTCGGCGCGGTACATGGCCTTTTCGTCCTTCAACGTCTTCTCCTTCTTATCTTGGAGCTTCTTGAGAGTGGCGCGATGGCGATCGTAGTCGAGTTGCTTGTGGTCTCGTTTGAGCGCGATCTTCCGCACTGCCTTGATTATTTCCATGAGCTCGTCTGCAGGGCGAATCACGCGGGTTTCTATCATCTCCAGCTCCGGTTTCAGTGTTTCTTGGAGCTCTTTGACAATACCCTCGTATTCGTCGCATGCTCTTATGCCTTCAGTATTGCCCTCGTGCACAAAGGAATCTGGATCCGACATTCGTCCGGAGATGGGCTTGTAGATTTCGGCAATGGCTTTCGAGAACTCGATCTGATGCGTGAGCATGCCTAGGAGAAAAGGTGTTAGAGGATTCTACCGCCAGATTGGCGCATCAATACGCACTGTTTATCGCGTTGAAGTATCTGCGGGGTATTAGCGAGGCGCGCAAGGAGATGCCTGAGATCCAACGAACTTTTTCGACTCATCGTGGAGTTTCTTCGTCTCCTTCTCCAACTCCTCGAAGCGTCTCTCGGCATCTGTGTAGATGGGATCCTTTGTGATCTCGCCCTGCGCACACAACCATATCAGCTCAGCGCTCAACGGCGGTGCCGGAAGTCGGCGCGAAGGCCAGGGACGGGTGGGGTTTGCTCGCTCGAGGAGGCCGTACAAGGTTGAACTTCTGCTTGAAGGTTTGCGGCACCTGCGACAGGTCGGTTAGCCCAATGCTGCTGCATCGGTGCGGCGGAGGCGGGGAGTGCGTACGCGAGTGACGCTCTTTGTTATGCCCTTCCAGCTCATTGGTTGTGTTTGCGGTGGTGTGTCTGGCACGAGGAGCGGGATCGAGGGATAGGAGGCCTGTAGAAGCGGGCGAGGATAGACAGGCAGACGGTGGAGCAAGGTGGGCGGGTTTTGCTGGCGACTGGCGGCGTGGCTCGGGCTCTTTTGAGGTCTTGGTTGTTGCGCCCGCCTATGACCTATGACGACTGCCAGCAGTGGCTCAGCAGCCGCTTACTGTCTTGGGCACACGCGGCACGCCACGGCGCCGTTTGCAGGGCAGCAGGGCAGCAGGGCAGCAGGGCAGCACGACAGTCACTTGCCCACCGACGCAAGTCCGGGATGGGGCCAAAGAAAGGCCAATTCATGCTCTGCAAACCCCTCCTGTATACAGCAGGGCCGTGTTCGTACTGCCAGCCATCAGTTGCGCACCCGGGCAGCAGCCGTCATGTGCCGCGGAAGGGCCGACGCTTCCAGAAAATGGGCGTGGTTGGGGTCATCAGCTTGCTGCCTATCACGGCAATTCTGTGACGCGGGCAAGAAGGTCGAATGTGCCTCTACACTGCGATATCGCGAGACTATGCATTAGAAGGAAGAATGTTGCAGCCCATTGTTTGCATTGCAAGTGCGATTCCGAGGCCGGCCAAGTCACGACCCCTCGGCTCGCTTAGGAATCAGATTTCAAGCTTCAAGCTCGCAGGCAAATCTCTCCTCGCTCCTCCACCACTCCATCACCATGTCTAATATTGCGCCCACCATCGCGAGGCAGGCCCTCCGCATTGCGTCTCGGCGCTATCCGTCGTCCACCTTCTCTCGTGTCTCCCCTCGCGTCACCGCCGCCGCCGGTGCCCGACGCAATTATGTGTCGGAGACGAAGCCCGCCAATGCTACCGTCAGTGTCGAGACGGCCATCAAGGCAGACCAGAAGGCCTTTTTAAAGGAGACGGGCTCACGGCCGCAAGATGCGATCATGCCCACAACAGGCATGAGCGCCGATGTGATGATGAGTCCCACTGCCGGTACGTCCCGTCACTTTCCTCCAGACCTTGTCCCATAATGCTAAGACGAAGTAGGGCTACTAAAGCAGGCCACCATCATGGATGAAGGCACACGGCCCATCTACCTAGACATGCAAGCAACGACGCCCATGGATCCGCGAGTAGTGGATGCCATGCTGCCCTTCATGACCGGCCTCTACGGCAACCCCCATTCGCGAACACATGCTTACGGCTGGGAGACCGACACAGCAGTAGAGCAAGCTCGTGCACACATTGCCGACCTCATTGGTGCTGACCCCAAGGAAATCATCTTCACGAGCGGTGCCACCGAGAGCAACAATATGAGTATCAAAGGAGTGGCGAGATTTTTCAAGCGCTCGGGCAAAAAGAACCACATCATTACATGCCAGACAGAGCACAAGTGCGTGCTGGACAGCTGCCGCCACTTGCAAGACGAAGGCTTTCAGGTCACATATCTCCCCGTTCAGAGTAACGGCCTCGTCGACATGGCCCAGCTCGAGGCAGCCATACGGCCTGAGACTTGCATAGTCAGCATAATGACTGTGAACAACGAAATCGGAGTTGTTCAGCCTGTAGAAGAGATCGGAAGACTCTGCCGATCGAAGAAAGTATTCTTCCATACTGATGCCGCGCAGGCCGTAGGAAAGATTCCGATAGATGTCAACAAGATGAATGTCGACTTGATGTCTATCTCAGGACACAAGATATACGGGCCAAAGGGCATCGGGGCATGCTACGTGCGACGAAGGCCCAGAGTGAGACTCGATCCCATCATCAGCGGTGGCGGTCAAGAGCGAGGTTTGCGAAGCGGTACTCTGGCACCGCCTCTCGCTATTGGCTTTGGCGAAGCTGCGCGGATCTGCAAAGAAGACATGGCGGTATGTTAACCACTTTCATTTCCTTCTGGTACCACTATGATTATATGCTTTGTACATGCATGGCTTTCAGAGCGTTAACGCGCATTGTTGAAAACCGGCACATTTCTATGAGTTTTGCCCTTGACCATTGTTTTGTCCTCTTGCTATACATTTGGATAAATGGCTGATACGCAATAGTATGATTCTAAACGAATCACCGCAATGTCAAACCACCTTCTTGAGGGTCTTCTATCGCTTGAGCACACATCACTGAATGGCGATCGAGCCCGGCATTACCCTGGCTGCGTCAACGTTTCATTCGCATACGTCGAAGGCGAGTCCCTCCTCATGGCCTTGAAAGATATTGCCCTGTCATCCGGCAGCGCTTGCACATCAGCATCCCTAGAGCCCAGCTACGTCCTGAGGGCACTCGGCAGCAGTGACGAGAGCGCACATAGCAGTATTCGATTCGGCATTGGTCGATTCACCACCGAAGCAGAGATTGAGTATGTTCTCAAGGCTGTGACAGAACGCGTGACATTTTTGAGAGAGCTCAGTCCGTTGTGGGAGCTGGTTCAAGAGGGAGTGGATTTGAATACGATTGAGTGGAGTCAGCACTGAGTGGAGAATAGGTTGACTTGGAAGAATCTGTATAACATGACGGAGCATAGGTTTGGTGGCACTTTGGGATATCCACGCTCGCTGAGGCGTTTATGATGGGACGACTACCATTCGCTGTACTATAGTAAAACCGCTTCATGCTTAAAATGCATTGAGGAGGTACGTACATATCAATCAAGATCAAGATACGATCAAGATCATTTGTGTTAAGATGAATGCTATACATGCCGAGCTTTCGGCCTTGACACCTCCACCTCGGACCCACAACCCAAACGCGAGCTTTTTAAATTAGCTGTTCACTCCTTAACACGTTAGACTACGACAAGGTTTCGTACATTGTAACATGCTCAGCTCCCAAGACTTGAATGCCAAGCTGCTTGTCATGACGATTGTCGATAACGTCGCGCGTGCGTGAAGCTTCCCCGCGCCACACTTCGCACCTCGACCCGCAGCATGGCCGCCGGCGTAAATGAGAAGGTGTTGAACTGGCTATACAGCGTTCTCCCCAGTGTAAAAATACACTCACCTAGAACCCTGGCATGAGCTAATGCAATGAATGTAGGAGTATGTCGATGTAAATCGCACATACCACGATGCCGTGGAAACACTCTCCAACTATCCCTCCCTCTCCCCGCGGACAGAAGTCTACAGTACGCGAGTCCGGCATCGCCATCCCTCGTCGATATAATCACTCACAATTTCAGCATACGAAAATGGAGCGTCTGCACTACTACTCCTACTTAGCGGAACCCTCCCCGTATCCTTTCGCGGCGCAACATATGGCTTCCCCGTCGCAATATGGGTGCCCCACGCCTACCCTCGAGAATCGCCAATCGTATACGTCACACCTGCTCAGGATATGCTCGTGAGGCCGGGGCAGCACGTTAGTGGAGATGGCAGGATATACCACCCGTACCTGGCGCAGTGGGGAAAGTACTGGGATGTGAGTCGGGCATACAACAGAGCTGTCCTGCAGCTTGCGGGGGAGCGAACAATGTGCTGACGGATATGCGAATCTAGAAATCCACCATATTCGACTTTCTAGCTGTGCTACGAGCTGTCTTTGCAAAGGAGCCCCCGGTTCGGTCGAAGCAGCAGCACAATGGGCCAACCCCGCCCGCTCAGCAAGCTCCGCCGCCCGTACCTCCACCCCCCGCCGAATGGCGGCACTCGATACAGGATCCTTCAACAGCCTCTTCTTCCCCAGGTCCAGCGTCACAAGCACCGGCACCCCCGCCAAAGCCACCAAAGCCATACGAACAGAGTAGACCGAGCCCACATTCGCAGCAGGGGAGATATCAACAGCCTCCACCATTACCACCCCACCCTCCTCAACAACACCAACCACCACAGTACCAGCAACTGCCGCGGAATAATTATGGTGCTCAGAACAATTGGCAACATCAGCAGCAGCAGGGTCAAATGCCTCAGAATGTACCGCAGCGGCAGACGAGCTATGACATGAGCCCCGCGACACCAATATCGAAACCGCTGCCGCCTCAAGTGCAAACTCAGGGCGGGCAAGGCTACCAGCCAAACTCATACGAGATCAGGAGCCCTGTAAGCCCGATAAGCCCCGAGGATCAACGGCATTATCCAAAGCCAGTGCCTTCCCATCTTCATCATCATCAGCATGGACAACCTTTGCCGGGTCAGCGTCCCTATCAACAACAGCCTCCGCAGAACTACCCTCCGCAACATCACCCACAATATCAACCCCAGCCACCACCACAGCAAGTACCTGCACCCCCCAAAGCCCCTGTAAACCTCCTCGACGACTCCCTCGAGGTGACTATCCCATCCCAAACCGGCACCCAAGCTCCCATCCCCGTCCCACCCGTACCCCCGAATCCGGAGAAAGATGCCCTCCTGCGAGCCCTAAGCCAGACTTTTTGCTCCCAAATCCAGCAAACCGTTAACTCAAATGTGTCCGCCATCACCCCACTCCGCGCACAGCAAGCCGCGCTACAAACAGCCTATGTCCGGCTACAAGGCGAGCTCGAACAAATACAGAAGCTGGACGCCGCATTGGCGAGTAACGAGAATATCTTGAGGGACGCCATGCGCGAGGCCGATCGGGTCATGGATGACGCACAACGCAGGGAGGCTCCAGATGTAGATGATGTGCTTGTTGCGCCCACGGTGGTGGGCGGACAGTTGTATGGGCTTGCGGCTGACGAGCGGGGGATTGCAGACGCGCTGTTTGTGCTAGGAAGGGCGCTGGATCGGGGGAGGGTTGGTGCCGATGTATTTGTCAAGGTAAGTCACTCTCGTTCTAGAACCTATAGTTGTGGTTGCGGTGGGGCTTTGAGGTAGAGACTGACAATGTGCGCAGCAAACACGGAGTCTGGCCCGCGAACAGTTCTTGAAGAAGGCGCTGATCAAGAAGATTGCCAAGGGGATGGCACTGGATGAATATCAGATGCGGTGAGTGAGGCTCATTGGAACTGTGAGGAAGCTTTGACGGAGGTAGAAAGGGGGGAAGAGTTCCTATTCAAATGTAGAAATTCCCTAGAGATGTTGATTGATATCATAGAGAATCTTTACCAAGTGTAACTACAAACTTGAAGTCCTGCTATGTCATCGATGCTGAGATTAAAATTGGATAGGCGCCCTCTCCTCTATCCAAAGAAGAATCTAGCACAGGCCTCGGACATCCCCTGATCTACTAGCTGGCAAATATGTTGCCCTTCCCCCTGTCCTGAATTAAATCCTACCTCAAGATCAACACCATGCTCTATGCCCACTCCCCATTCTTTGCCTTGCGCAAGTTGGTTGCAACGAAGGACATTGCCTTCACACTATCGACGGCGTCCTTTCCCTTAGCACTTGCACACGCTCTTACTAAGTAAGGGGTATGGACGGTGGACACGGAAAAGGATTGGGATAGTTAGGTTGAGGGGATCGGTGTGCAGAAGTTGAGGGTGGTTTGAAGGAGAAGATGCTAATGAGGGGCATGAGAGGGATGACAAGGACATTGAGAGGGTATTTTGGTACTGGGGCTTTTTGGATTTCTAAATGTGGTGCTTTGGTAGTTATTGCTACTATTGTCGTGGAGATACTGAGAGATTTTGGCTCTATGAGATGCGAAACTCTTCTTGCAATGCTGGCGCAGCGAAGTCCAAGATGCAAAGCGACATTCGGGGCAACTAAAGACAGCCATGTGAAAAGATTTCTACTGTCGTCATGCTGGGATTTCCAAGCCACAAGCACGGCGATACATAGTCGCGACATGCCGCGAGGAAAAAAGCAACATGGACGTAGCTCAAGAGCAAGGACTCTTGGTGTGTCTTTGATAGAGGGAAATGTACCACCTATCGATGTTGCCTATCTAGAAATCCCGAGAAGTGGCGTCTCGGGTATGCACACGACCGAAGGGTAGAGCGGAGTCGACCAAGGCGGCATATACGTATGTCCTGCCTGTCCAGTTCCATAGTTTCTCTCCTTGCGTGCTATGGCCGTGCAAGCCGTCGGCGGTTACGGCCGCCTCCTCCTTCCGAGATCCTTAGCCTGCGTAGAAACTGGTCACACGTAAAAGGATATGTGATGGAGGGACTGGGAATCACAGCCCCTCTCGATTTTTCAGGGAGCTGAAGCATAAAATAATGTTCTATCGGTCCGTCGGACAATCCTTCATCGACTGCTTTCAGGGGACATAATAAGAAGGACTGGGGATTGGTGATGCTTGAAATAACAAGGGGAAGAGTAGTATCTCGATTCTCCGGACCTCAGAGGGCGAATCTCCGATCCATGACGTCGTCTGCTTTTACTATTCGGGAAATGGGCTTGGGAAGCGTACCACAGAACGTCTCCGAACTTGCATGATCGTCGTGTCTTCCGGGAACTTGGACCCTTGATTCGGAATAAATCTTGGCGTCATTGATTTTGTATGGTTCAACATCTGCATTGGCCGAACGCCACATTACCTTCTTGGGGAAACCCATGGCAGCTACATGCGCTGGGAAACCCTGTAGAATATCTCTTGGATAAGAAATATAGATGCAAGCCGGTATCTTAATTTGTCAATCTATGGCAAGTCAATCTATGGCGAGTCAATCTGTGGCAAGAATATGAACGTCCAGCTGATCTAGTTGCATTCAATGGGTCGCGGCGCCCAACAGTAGCACGCAAGGAGGGTGTTGCGTGGCATTTGATATTCCCGCTGCTCCACCAAGCGGGGAAGGAAGTGATTTGCGTGCGTATTCAAGCACTTTAGTCGTACTAGTACGATGTCCAGGTTCCGATCCGACGAGTTGTAGAAGCATTGCGCGAACAGAGGTTCATGTGATATCTCATCGCACTTTGCCTAGGTCGAGAGCTCGTGGTACTTGCGACATCCGTGAGACTTGGCTGGCACGCGGTGGTGGATGTCACTGTCACCTTGGTGGCTAATGGTCTAGTGATACATAAGACCTTCAAATCGCACAAGCTCTGTGTCTGAACCGTTGTCTGTTATTAAAACGGTCATCTCTGCTAAGGTAGACCGAGGATTAGACGCCATCAAGTATGAAAGTCATTTTTTAGCCCAAGGTGAAGCAAGGTGCCCTGAGCCACGATGCGAGACCGGAACCTGTTCCAGTGGGATGCAGATATGCGAGCCAATGAATTATGTGCTTGAAGCTGAGGCGGAACCCAGTTCATGAGAACAGAGAAAAGTGGCATAAGAAAGACAACAAGGGCTTTAGTCATGATGTGTAAATAACTAAACACCATGTATCTCAAAAGTTTTTGCGATACCTTTGCCCGCTGTGCCGGCCCATAGAGCTCGTGCATGTGTGTTTGGAGGAACGTGCAGGCCCGGACTTACTACACGACAACGTCTTGTGCTTTGGGGACAAGACGTATGCGGTGGAGTACAACCCTGGCGCTGTGGCTTCGCGTGATGGTGTGGGCGAGAAAGATTGTGCCCGTGGTTCAAGGCAAGGAGAGTCCACCTTACGTCGGCACTTGTGTGCTCTTCTCAGTTTAGCGTCAGAGCACGAGAGGGTAGATCCCGAGAACCATCATGGCCTCATCAAACACTTTTGCGGCTATTTTACTCCCAACCCATTTATTTTATCAAGTTATGGTGGTCTTATTGTCAGTGGTTGAAGGTGCTAGGAATACCATTGGCTCGCACCGCTTAAGAATAACCATTGTAAGATTTGTGGAGCCAGAACTTGCATCAATTCTCAGATCTTCAGTGTCGTCACTGTTAGTTCGCTGAGATCTGCATCTGCATCGGAGACTGCTCGCGGATAGCCTCCGCTGCAGCTAATTGCTGACCGCACTGGCGACTCCCTATCTCTGATAGTCTCGTCCACCCGCTCTCCGATGTTGACCCCACCAATAGTCATAAAACATGGCGTTCTTAGACACCTTTGAGGCGATCTGTGCAAGACAAATATACTTTGGTGCTCAGAGAGATCGATATGTAAGGTTTTGGTACCCCGAGCATCTGATTGCTACGATGTTACCAGAGGTGGACTGAAAAGTGTGCGTCTATAAGGTATTTGTGTGTCTTCTCAAACGCTCCCCCACTTGCAGTCTACCTTTAGTTCTTTCAATTCTCTCATTCTCTTCCATATCTCGTTGTCTTTCCACGCCATGATGCTTCTTTTCCCTACGTGGAAGGCTGGATTTCTGTCTACATTACTTGCAATTTCGTATGCGCAAATTCATTCTCGACCAAAAGGCATTCAGACACTTGGTAGTACTGTTTCAAGGGGAGAATCCATTCCGAGACCAGCCGGCAAGTGGGTCAGCCCGGAATACAGATGGTTCTTCGAATACCCTCTTCCCATTCCTTCGACAAAGTCACCCAAATTAACCTACACCAATGACAAGACACATGCTATCATCGACTACTACGAAGTCGAGGTGAAACCTGTGAAGCAACAGATCTTTCCAAACCTCTCACCAACTGAGCTGGTTGCATATGATGGGGTGAGTCCGGGACCAATGTTCGTTATGCATAAAGGTCGAGGTACGTTAATCATCCATGTTCGCATCATTCTCCTTCACAGAGCTAATACAAGCTCCGTAGAGGCCGTCGTCCGGTTTAGTAACAACGGACCAACCAATATGTCAGTGCATGTCCATGGCCAATATAGTAGGTGGCACAGATTGTGTTGAACTAGAAGACGTATGCTTACTGTGATTAGATCGTGCACCTTTTGACGGCTGGGCAGCTGACTATGCTTACCCGGGCCAATATAAAGTAATCGACAGCCTTGATCTCCATCAAAGTTCAGGACTGATCTTTCCTAGGATTACTACTACCCAAATGCACAGAACGCTCGCACCGTTTGGTACCACGTAAGTGTTACTATACTTCAGCCGCCTGCCCTGCGAATGCCGAGAAGGCATTGAGCGTGTACCACAATATTTCATTCATCTAATGAAAGTATAGGACCACACGGAATACGCAACAGGCGAGCATACGTATAGAGGACAAGATGGCTTCTATATTATCACTGACTCGGAAGAACAAAGTCTCGGACTACCGTCCGGAAAATACGATGTACCTCTTGCCATTAGCGCAAAAGTTTATAACCTGGATGGCTCCTTAAAATTCGACACTAATAACAATTCTGGTCTATGGGGAGATATCATTCACGTGTAAGTCCGTAAGATTCAAATCATTACTTCGCTGACATGTTGTAGCAATGGCCAGCCATGGCCCTATCTCAATGTAGAACCAAGAAAGTATCGATTTCGATTGCTGGATGCATCTGTCAGCCGGAGTAAGAACATATTTTTCGCAGCGGCTTTATGGTTGCTAATGTTATCATAGCTTACGATCTCTCCTTTGTTGAGGGTCTCAATGGCAGTGCTATCCCCTTCAATGCTATCGCGTCCGATAGTGGTACGTAATCTCTTGAATCTTTGACAGCGTATGCTCACCTCTGCCAGGCCTATTTTCGCAGCCAGTGAACACGGACAACATAGCAATGTCAATGGGAGAGCGCTATGAAATTGTGTTCGACTTTTCGGGCCACGCCGGAAAGAAGATAATCTTGAAGAATTCCCATGGCTTGGGCGAGAACGTCGATTATGCCGCAACAGATATGGTCATGCAATTCAATGTAGGAAGCTCAGTGAGCGATTCCAGCAACAACGGAGACGTTCCTTCCTCCCTACGCTACATCCCCCCAGCGCCCAAATCCGACGTGGTGAAAGACTTCACCTTTGGGCGTAGTGATGATGGCACGTGGCTTATCAACGGCGTTGGATTCTCAGATGTCGAGCACCGTATCTTGACGAGACCACCTCGTGGAGATGACGAAATCTGGACGCTCCATAACGGAAACGGCGGCGGAACACATCCCGTGCATATCCATCTCGTCGACTTTCAGGTCCTATCTCGCACTGGCGGTCGCAATAACGTGCTTCCATATGAGTCGGCTGGCATGAAGGACGTGGTTTGGCTTGCTGGTGGCGAGACTGTGCAGGTTGTCGCTCGCTACGCCCCTTGGGACGGTGTTTAGTAAGTCTCATCCCGTACTCCTAACCATCGAATACTCACCCAGCATCCTCAGCATGTTCCACTGCCACAACCTGGTACATGAAGATCACGAGTAAGTCACCACCATAAGATCTCTAAACTGAATTAACATCTTCAAGCATGCTAGCAGCCTTCAACGTCACGCAGCTCGCAAAATGGGGCTATGACAACTCCACCATCTTCATCGATCCTATGCAACCCGAATTCCGCCCCAAGAACATCAACGCCGCAGACTACACGCAAGACGCTATCTTGAAGAAACTCGCATGGTTCTACAGCTCTGATGCGTATCATATCGGAAATCTTGGTGCCGTTTCCTCGGCACTAGACGCGTACTCGACCAGCGGAGTGCGAGCCCCGACTACAAGTTCGAATTCTAGATCCCTTGAAACTTCAGTACTTGCATCTTCATCATCACCGGGGATCGTCTCTTCATCTTCTGCCATCTCTCCCACCACTACAACAAGCGCCGCATCGAAAAGCACGATTGCGACTACGTCGACATCTTCGACGTGGAGTCATCGCGGCCTGACAGCCTCCACTCGGACGAAACGATGGTAGTACCAGTACATTTAGAACTTCGGTCTGTTGAATGAAGCACTTGTGTTTGAGTCTTTGTTCTTTTATTCTTCTTCTCTCATATAGACTAAGGATCCAACATCATATCCAATGTCTAGGCGTTCGGGCTCCTGGCCGCATCCATAGGTATAGACTGTGTAATGTTAATATACTGAATTCGTTGAGAGCCATTGTTTGATAGGGGATTTCTCAGAGATTGTGGTGTACCCTCATCAAATATGAATAATTGACGAGCAGTATTTGACTTTTAAAAGTAAAAAATGCCAGCGCAAGAATCGAAGATTTCTACTAACACTGGAGGCTTTTGAAAAATGCACGCAATGTATGTTCTCTAAAATTTATCCCGAAAAGAAATATATCAATGCCAGTTTACTTTTAGGAATGATGGGCTTTCTCAGATGCACGTTACCTGTTCCTGTTTGTTTATATACATCATCACCGTCTTAACATATTGTCATACATCAAGTTGACAGATAGTGTCTACGACATCACTAGTATGTGTTCCTCCCGATTGAGAATTTTGCACCCACTTCTCAACACTGGCAGATAGCACAAACAAAACTTCCTGCTTACTAAAGAACTTCCACAACATGACTTTGTATATATTCGTATCTCAAATTATTGGTCTTGCAGATGAGGAAGGATCTTGCCTCTCTAATTTCAACATGTCGAGACACGTTTCAGTGCAAAATGTCAGGCCTCGCTATCGACTACCGCATTCAGCCGCCGACACCATCTCCGCCAAGCTCATGTCCTGTCCCGGAAAACCTCATCCCCGCCGAGCGCATTAGTCCCACTGTAGCATTGAGACTCAAATGCTAAGTAGGAATTTGCATCACCGCCGTCTCGGAAGATCTTCCTCGCTAACTAATTACGCAGGAGCCTCTTCGGCCGAGATCGTCAGGCCATGAAATCGGTCCAAACAAACATCCTGGGCCGGGCATGAAAATCACCGTATATTCTAATTGCATACTCCTATTGAAACATTCGAGTCGGAGCGGTAACGGCAAAGCCGCCTCGGTCATTTCTTCCCAAACATAGCGTTGACATATGCGCGGCCTTGCCGCATAGGGAAAGTAACATCAGTGGTGGGGTGCTAGATTCTAGAGAGGCATTGGAAGATTGTGGATGTCTCACACGAGGAGGCCTACAATGTACGCGTATCCCCGTCCCTAGCTCCATTTCGTATTTATTTTCATTGTGGAAGCTACATTAGTAGGAGGTTAAAGATAGCAAATAGATACGAGGTAAGGCCACCAGGTTCGACATCCAGCTCCGAGGTCTGCAGCTCAGCTTCCGATAATTGGTGTCCCACACGTTTGTAAATTGACAGCGGGGTTTATCTCGTAGAATCGGACGATGTTAATCTATAGCGCGGAAGTAAACGTGGTAGTCAAACCCGCCACTTTAGAGTAGCGGGAGAGCGAGGGTGTGGAGCTCTTGAATTTGATGTCGTATTGCGCTGCGAGAGATTTGTTACGAGGAAAGTGACAGCGGGTGTATGGTCTGGTGGATACATAGGGCTGACACTGATAAGAGTTCTCGGATCCAAGTGCCGGTACCGTACAACGAGCCCTGACAAGCTCAAGCCACATGGACACAAGGACTTCCCTTGTGCTTCTAAAATCTTGGTGGAATTTGCTATGGAAGGTTATCCTTGAATGTGGAAAAAGGAGAATGTTGGAATAACTGGGTCAGGGGTAGGTCAAGTGAACATGCATGATCCTGGGAGCGGGATTGACAAGTGCCTCAGCACAGATCTAGTCCTCGTCTTCGGGAAGGCCTCCCTTCTGCGTGGATAGCCTCGCTAGACGTCCTTAGCCTTAGCTGCGCAAATCTCCTTGGGAATTGGAAATGAAAGGATAGCGCGCGCTTGCTGTTGAAACCGCGCCGTTGAGGCCAAGGTTGTCAGGCGCAGTGTCTGGTGTGCTCAGGGGCTAGCAGTGTTGAAACCGTGAGATGAGAAGAAATGTGGCTAGAGACAAGGAGAGAGGCTGGTGTTAAGGGATGGGCTGGAGATTGGTTTTGACAAGTGATCGGGCCGAATGAGGAAGGAATCGTTAGACTGACTTGTGATGAAAGTCATCATCATCTATTGCGTCTGTAAAAAGGCAGTATGTGCTTGGTAAAATGTGCTTGTGCTCCGATAGCAAGGATAAATTAAGGATGAGAAAGCAGACGAGAAAATTATGGTCAACATTACTACCGTAATACATAGGGAGTACACTGAAGATAAATGTTTGAGGGCAAGCTAATATCTCATAGTAATCTAAAAGCCACGATCCATCTATGCTTTACGTGGTATCATGAGCTGTCTATCTATTAATCCGTCAAATGTAGACGAGCATGTGGGGCAGCTTTCGCCAATGCGTCGAGGTAGAAATAAAAGAAGACAACGAGAAATGAAAAAAGGGAAACGCCAATTGCTATGCAAACTTGGAACTCTTGCAGCTCTTGCGTTGGTTCAAGTATGTGCACGAAACGAGGTCTACTCGTCCGTGATAACGCCAGTTGCCTGCATGCTGGCCTTCAAGGCTTTCCTGTACTCGCGCTCCATGCCGTGCTTGACTGCATCGAGGACTGTGTTGACAGTCGCCTTCGGTTGGAACCGTGGTGTAGTCCCCTCTTGAAACACACCTGTCTCTACTAAGATCGAGTACCACTGGTTGTCGGCAGTCTTGTTGTATTCATTTGTTCCGCGAATATCTGACTCGGGGGTGTCGCCGACGAAGTAGACCGTGGAAGGAGGGGCATCAATACCGTGTGTATCCTTGCGCCATTGCTGAAGGAGACGCGTGGCGAATTGGAAGGTGCCCATTTGTGGCTTGCCGAATGCAGTTGTCTTGAGTTCCTTACCAGTGATCGCCTGGTACATAGACTCTAGAGAAACACGTAGAGCCCCCATTCCAATACGGGTGAGATCGTGAGAAGCAGACCACACTACGTCGTTGTGTGAGAAGAAGACTGGTGGACCTTCATCGAAGGTCTCAGACCGCGTTCCCAGACGTCCGTTCTTTGACATCAACAAATCCAGAATAATTTGAGTATCCGAAGCCTACGAAGTTGTTAGCTTTAATTCAAATTTGCAAGGGCTGGAGAGTGTTTTCACAACCCCAGGGTTACATACCCAGTCACGAGAATCTGCGAATACGAAGATCGCCTCAATTTCGATATCGGAAAAGACTCGCGCTCTTGATGCGGCGTACTCGCTATCAGTCAGTTTGCGAAACGGAGTTGTGTCCTGATTGTCCTAATGCATGTGTTAGCTTCGGGACAAAGTTGGAATAGATATACAGGATGCTTACCTTGATAATATCTCCTGGCGTGACGACGTCTTTGAAGCCGTAGCCTTCAGCAACATGTCGACACTTCTCACCTTCGCCTCCAACAACTAATACGGTTTTGTACTAGGCCAGAATGTTAGATTAGAGTAAGACATAGTTAGTTGGCATGAAACTCACTAGGTCCGCCATCTCCCGCATTGGAGTATGTCCGCAGATGAATTGCCCGGGAGAAACTTCGATCTCAAGTTGCTGGGATAGCTGCAGGCACCTCTCGGCTTCTGTCTTGCCGCCGCCGTTGGTCACAAAAATATAAGGTCTAATGCCTGTATTAGTTTTCGCATGTCGAATCTCTTGCAAGGGGATACCGACACCTTGATGCCATATTCATTGTCACCATTCAGCATCTTCATGGCCTCAACAGCCTCAGGAATTGGTCTTCCACCTCTGATCAAGACACCCTTCATGGAGTCAGTACAATTCTAGGGGATGGAGGATTTGGCACAATATACATCAATGTCGAAAGCGTAAGCATAATCCGATGATACAGCGCTTTCATCCGGGGTTATAGGCGTGCCAGGCGTAGCGGCTGACTCGATCTCATGCCTCGCTACTTCCATGGCCGCGGCCACTTCACTGGCAGCGGAGGGCGCCATGAGATGCTTTGGTGGAGCAACTACGGTGGGTCCCAGGGAGATGGACTCGCGAGTGGCGGTGACAGAACTGAGGCGACGCACGAAGCGGCCTCCTTCGGAAGGGGCGACAAGAAATGGGCCAGACATGGTGGAAGTGTTGAAGATGAGAGGTATGATATGTGTATATTGCTGATGGCCGAATCGAATGCGGAGAAAATAGTATCTTCTGGCGGGGGGTGGGACGCTCCTCTTTTTAAACCTGAGCTCGTCGGGGTAGTGGATATCAATCCAGGGGAAGCCCTCGAACCGGCGGAGAAACAGTGGAGACTGTGGATATAGAGGGAGGCTTGGGATGTCGGTGTGAGAAACTCGTGTGCAAAGGTGGAGTTTGATACAGAGCAGCGGCGCAACCTACCACCAGGATGGAATCATTATATATCTGCGCTTACCGAATAGTGACGGGTACTCTTGCTCTCGTCGTAGACGTTTTCGCACCCTGAAGCTTCGATAGCGTGTGAAAAGCTTATCGACTGAGTGAGTCCGATCGACGTCATTGCGCCGAGGGGCGACAAGGAAGGCGATAGCGCTGTCATCCGTGATTTTTGTAGGAGGTCTCTAGCATGTGGTTCGGGGTTGTGCCTCTGCTTTCAGGCCTCATTCGACATATTGTCTTACTGTAAAAGTGGGACATGTTGGGTCTCTCCAGTCATATCAAGAAGCGTGGATTGTACAAGCTCTAGGGATGAGAGGCTCGATGCAATGTGCTTGACGGCCGCGGCTGGCAACTAGTGTAGGCAAGTGGTATGAGGTTGATGGTTGCGACAGTATTTCGCCGAAGGATGACGCAATGATTGCGGTTGTCGCCAAATTGCCTCAATGTGGCTGGTACGAGCACTGCAAATTTTATCAACACAGCCTCCAATTCGCCTGTTTTCAGGGATCGACCTCTCCATTGCCTCTGATATCACGGACCGGCACATATCGTTCTCGCCGCCAAGGTGTCGGGCTCCGCGAGTGGCCGTTTCTGTGTTTGGTGAAACCAATGAGGCTGAAGATCGATGGCTAAATGTCTCCGTTCCTGCGCTACAAACGGGTCGCAAATCCAACAGAAGTTGAACCCAAGGAAAATAACGGCAATAAACTCAAACTCGCTGAGGCCACCGGAGACTCTGGATTGTGCTCGCTGCTGGGGCATTTTGCATTTGCCTCGAATTACGTCGCTACCGTGCATTTCCTTATCGCACCCTTCACATGTCGCTGCATCTATCCATACATACGCGCCGTTCTGAGAGATACCTCGTGCATGAAGCGTTGGTGCTAGGGTTGTAGCAATGAGCCCGTGAGGAAATAAGGTATCCACAAAAGTATTACATTCGGGACGATTGACATCACTGTACATGAACAGTCGTCCGACAAGGCATAACGGCGTCGCTCGTGGCCGCATTTCTGCAGCAACCTCGCTGTTCGGCGCCTTGGAACTGCGCCCAAATGGAGGATTCTCAGGGTCTGGTGAAGCGGTGAAGCACTACAACACCAACGGTATCCGTGTAGCGCGTCGACGTGCAAGTGACGAATATACCGAAGTGGATATGGAGCTTTCGATGAGGCAATAGAAGAGGTAGGTCACTCTGCGTCTGCATACAAAGTGCCACCCTGTGAAGTCAACTCCTTGCCGTATTGCGAGCACACTCACGTTTACTTTGCGAGTTCGTCAGCCGTATTCGCTGGGGCACCTTCCGTAACTGGCCTGATAGACACAACTCATCTCGCACTCTTGTCCTCTGGTGGATACCCTCCAGTCCTTTCTAATGCCTCACCGTGGCTCTAGCTCTTGCTGAAGATCACGACCTCGGAATGATCTTGGCTGGGCGGTCACGCGCAGAAGGACGGATATAGTGCCGCAACTTCCCCACTGTTTTGCAGAGTAACGGGCGTGTGAGTTGACTTTGAGTCAACCGTGCCCCACTCGTTGATGAGCTGGCCTGAGAAAGAGGAGGAACAACAACGACGGATTCACTTCGATAGGTCGATGACTGACGTCCAAGGTTATGTGATTCCTGAGTCGATCGACTGCGGTGTGTAGCGAGTAGACAGGCTGGAAGAGCTGTTGTTGTTGTTGCTATTGCAGCGGGGAAGGACCGACTGACGAGGAAGGCACGAATGGTATCACGTGGTATCGCGATATCGTGACATCGCGTTCTTCCTCGATCTCCCGCCAGACTCCTCGTCTTCGACTCACTGTTCTCCATGTTAACAACCAGATACGACCCTACTCGTTGCCAATGTGCAGATGAACTGGACCGGAGGCACTCTACGGCGGCTGAAGGCGGGGCGGCACAACGGCGTCGTGCATTTGCAGAAGGAGCACTTTGCGAAGGTACGAATACAACTTCAAAATAGTCCAAACTCGTTGGCGCCGCCCTTCCGTCCAAGCTACCTTCAGGACGATGGTCCCACCCTTGGTGGCCGACGACTACTTTCCAGCCCTGGAAACGTCCGGCATGTGGGGAATAGCAAACGACCCCGAAGGCGACGCGACAGAGAAAAGTCGCAAGCGCAATCGGACGTCCAGTCTGGCCACGGGGCTGAAATGCACCACCCTGCGGCTGAAGCAAGATCGTTGCGAAGAGGGCGAAATTACAAGGGGGACGAGTCGGCCTCGCCTGCGAGCGGTAAGCCACTAGCTGTTCACCGATCAGTCTCGTCTGCTCGTTGCTGCTTACTGATACTCGCATGTAGAGAACCCAAAAGGGAAGAGAAAGGCTGCAGAGACTGACTTTGAGGACCAATTACTGGAGGCCAAGAGGAGGCGTTTGCTCCAGCGGCAGGACTGGGCTGGCCTCGCGCCATCGCGTCCGGTGAATATGCATTTCGCATCAAGCAAAGAGAAGGACAGAATTGGCAAGCGTAGAAAGACTGGGAGGCGACCGTCCACGCGTCGAAAAAACAACGAGGAGTCGGCACGTCAGACCGTTCATGACACCGCTAGCCAAAATCCAGGACCATACGTGGGTGGAGCGCTACAGAGGGACGTTGAAGATATTACAGTCCAGATTGGGACAGATGCATTGACCACGCAGCCCTCGATGCAGCGGTTTGATCAGGCGCATCCACAGACTGCTGCAGCGCCTCGAGCACCGTCGTCCGATTCCATGCTCTTTGATCATGAGCACCTGTACACGGCACTAGAAGAGCCAATGCAGTCCACACGGCATGTTAGTCCGTCGTCCGTCGTCCGCATGGAGTCGTCCACACATGTTCACACCGTCCCGCGACTGGAGCCTTTCTCACAGAGGCCAGATTTCACCCAGCAACGGAAAGGATGCCAACAATCTCACGCCAGCTACACACCAAAAGCGAAAGAGGCCAATCGTAATCAATTGATTCAGCGAGCGCCGCCTGATGTCTCCACGTTCCACATTACACACCGCATTGGAGGTGTGGAACGCCCTATGTGTTTTGTTTTTGATCGGTCCTCCGATATCTCGAGTGTCGGTGGCGCCACTGATAGTCTCCATGTAGCTGATGCAGGATTGCCCGCATTTGGACACGCAAAGAGCGCCCTGGGCAATAATAAACATGGAAGTTCAGACGTTGGCAGTGCTTGTCCACCTGCGATCGCCGATGACGGTCTATGGAAGTCGTTTCTCGTTATTCCCGATGATAGCTCAAGCCGACCAACAACGGCAGGAATGTCCAGATCTGGTTTGTTGCATTCATTTCAGCTATCACCTGAAAAGAGAGCTAGCGAGGCTGGACCTGGCGTGGGATCACGACAAGGTACTCTTGGAGACCAAACATGCATGCACTCATCGTCCTCCCTCTCCGCCTCTTTGCCTTCTCTCACACCCGAACAAGATAGGGACCAGGGTATGCGGAGAGGCCAATCGGGAGATGGTAATCGCATCGAAAATCCCGAAAAGTTGTGGCAGTGGTTTGTCCTTGGAGGGGGACATGGTGTTGATTCCGATACAATGCATGAGGGAGGCACTGGAGAGGGAAAAAACTCTAACTTAGGCTCGCCAAGGTTCTTTCCCTCCTCCCTTGCTGTCGCGTCGTGCAGCATAAGCGACCACGAACAAGGAGCGGCAAACCGTACGCCACTCTCAACATCCTCTGGCACAGGGTCTATGCTGTTGATCACCTCACCGGAACCTCGTGAGGGGTATGCTCAGGAGATAAAGGGGTACGAAGAAATAGCGGGCGGACCGCTGGCAGCTGAACACAGCGTCAACGAAGAGCACGCATCTATCATAAACAACGTGTCCCACGTTACCGATGCGACCCTGTCCCGCCAACGCTCACTCATCGGGCCGGCTCTGGCGACAAGAAGCGACCTGGGACCGAATTCGCATGAGTCTATCTTGGACATGGCATGCAGCTGGAGTGAAGGCATAGACTTGGTGGATCCAGACAGGTTGTGGTGAGGTTGCATTTGCTTGGGTGCTACGAAGTCCCAAGGCTTACGCTTGCTTCACTCATCCAACATGGACGAAAACGAACAACGGCATTCAGGCGTGCATGTAGCGGAGATGTGCGTGCTGATCTAGATGATGGGATAATAGCAAATGGAGCTGGTAGTTGCAGATGCGACGTTGGTTGCGCCAATTAGAAAATGAAATACTACAGAGTTTTTCCACTTCAGCTCGCATGCAAGAGAATGTTCTTTTTTGCCCCTTTCAGCCCATGAGATTGGCGCATCATCGTGGGGCAAATGCTTGGAGCCGCAGGCAGATCGTAAGCCCATGCCGAATCTTGACACACCTTCTCCTGTCCTCCTGTCATGTCACGGTACATACATAGGACAAAGGTCAGCCACAAACCGGAACGGACGTTTGCTGAAGCGAGGACTGGACGGACCCACTGCCCGTCCAACCCCAGTCCTCAGTTGCCTTTGGCTACCCCATGCATGTCATCCAGGTGTTCGCCAGACGTCGGAGCAGACTGAGATACGTGCGAGGGCTATTTCGGGGACAGTCAGAGACACAGCTACGTATGGGAAAGCTCGTCCTCTGCTGGCGCTGGGGGACCAGAGGTCGAGCGATTATTTGGGCTGGCTACGGAGTACAGTACTGCAACATAGACGGGACGGGGCACAAGGCATTGAGCGCATGGAACTGGACAGCATGGGGGAGCGTGTCGGAGTGGTCGTCGGAGCTGCGCTGGCATTCAGCTGGCTCTGGCGCGGAGCAGACCAATTGAGCATATTGCAGCGCTACAGACTGGAACATCCGGATAACGCATGGAGAGAATTGAATATGTGAGCTGGAAAACCGGTTGGGCGGCACGAATGATTGGGTGTAGGAGGAGCCCGAGAGTAGATATCACACCGCCCGTGTCCATGTGACCTGCCGGGGCCATGCTCGTTGTGGCAGACAGCGGCAAGCTGCAAGATGGGGTTGATTCGCGGCGGGCTCAGGGGTCGAAATCCTGCTGAGGACATGCAGGCTTCTGGAAGGAAAGCCCTGGAATCACGCGACCGGCATGCATCGCATTGCAGGCCTGGGGAGGATACGGAGCAGTATTTGCGCCATGCTGCTGATGCTGCTTTCGCACCCGGTACAGCATGTCGACGAGACCGGCCCACGCAGACGCCAGCTTGGGTTTTGAGTTTGACGAGGCGTCGCGGGCGCACCGTGGACTGCAGCGCGCTGCCGGACCAGCGCAACTCTGGTTTCTGTCCACCTCGTCGGGCGGGCCGCGCGAAGGGACGCCATCGCCGCGACAAGCCGCGACAAGGGATCGACGACCGGGGGAAACCAACTGGCTGGATGTTTCAATTCACGGCGAGCCTGCGCCACGTGTTGGCAGAGTGTGGCAGAAAATGGGAGCCGCGTCGGCATGGAGCGACAACAGGTCGCAAGAGTGCCGGGCTCCTCTGCTACTCGTCAGGACGTGTGTTTGATGGCCCGATCTCGTCACTGCGAGTCTGTCCAACTGGAGTTCTCATCCTGGACGGCGCCTCCATCCGGCTGGGCTCTGGGCTGCTGGGCTGGGCTCCGTCACCGTCTCCTGGCACAGTCATCGGGGCGGCATGCGAGCGAGAAGGCGCCTGCACGTCCATGTCGGTGAGGAAATCAAACGTGGTTGCAGACCGCAGACCGCATCCCGAGGCTATTGACATGTCCCAGCAGGCCTGGTCGTATCCGGCCGTGGCAGGACAAACAGCAGCCAAACACATGCCGTACCCACGCCGTACTCGGTCTCTGTCTGGAGGAGAGGGGAGGACCGCCACTCGTTCCAGCGGGGCTCAACGGGCTATTCTTGCAACACGCACGCAACGAGTTGCTAGCCCAAACCAGCAGCGTCAGGATGCTTCGGGAGCGTACATACGCGAGCGGCCTCCCACAGGCACTCAGCCTTGCTCGTCGCGTGGAGATCCCCCCCCCTTCGACACGGAAATCGGCAGGCGGCGGAGCGTGTTGCTCGTGAGGTGCCCAGCCATGTGTCACCGTCGCAGGGTGTGCTCAACAGGCAACGAAACGGGCAGATGCAGCAGATCGGCCGTCGCCCGACGTGCGGCTACTGTACCGGGGAGCGCTGGTGAGGCGTGCTGGCGCGGCTTACAGATTCAGTGCGCTGGGCGGGACGGTAATGACTGACGGCTGCGAGACGACGAGACGACGAGGCCAGGCCGGGCGCGACAGCGGCCATGTCCAGGCCGAGAAAGATTAACACGATTGTCATAATGCTGAGGCGCGTGCAACGTCATCTCAGGCCGTTTCACACCTCCCCGCGGCGCTCCAGATTTTAAGCGGGGCGCGCCCGCTAGGCAAGGAACAGCCCACGCTCCCCATCCCAGCACTCGAATGGACAAAGCGGAGCGGCATCAGGCCACGGCGCTGATGGGCGGCGACGGTTGGTAGGGCAATGGGAGTAGGGCCCTAGCGCAGAGCGGCGCGCTGCAATTTGGGTCGCCGTTGGGGCCGGAAGCCGTGGGATGGCAGTGGATGGGTAGTAGGGAGGGAGTTAGTAGGGAGGCAGTTAGGCGGGAGGCAGTTACGGAGTAGTAGGGAGGCAGTTAGAGTTAGCAGAGAGGCCTGTGGGAGGGAGCAGGGCAGGGAGTCGGGGGGGAGGGCGTGGCCACCACAGTCCTGTACAGTACATAGCGAGCAGGGCTTCCTCCCAGCGAGGCCAAGCGCCCTGGGCCGACGAAAAATACCCAAAATACCCAAAAAGCCAGCACTGGCGGCCTTGATCACCTCCTCTGCATCCCCTCAATCAGCATTGCCGCCGCCTGCAGCCTCTGCGCCTCCCTTCCTGCCCTCCTGCATCTCATCGTGCCTCCTGCACGCTGCACCTGTCAGGATACGACACCCACCTGGGCACGCAACGCGCACCCCCACATCCTGCCTCGTGCTCCGAGGCATTCCGCTCTGCACTCTCGCATCGCACCCCGGCCTCGCACTGCAGCTCTTGACTTGCAGCTCTTGCAGCACGCAGTCTGTAATCCCCCCGCCAGCAGCTGACCGCGCCTTCACTGCCACGGCTGCAGCGTCCTCTCTCGTCGCGCTGCGCGCGCTTGTGCTCCCGCCCAGGCGGCGCCGCCCAATTCCCAGCACCCCAGGAGCGCTGTCCATGTCCACGATGTCTCTCTGCTAGCCACGTCTCCGTCTCCTGCTGCCGCCTCCCTCTATATCATCTCTGCGAGGCGCGCCTTCCCGTTCGCCAATTCCGCACCGCTGCGACAAAACATGACGTCCAACTGAACAGCACTGCCATCCACTTCCACCATGTCACACTCGACCTCCACCCTCCACGCCGCCCTGGACCACTTCAATGGCGAATCCACAAGGTCTCGCCGTCCCCGGGGACCCTCTCCGCAGCCCTCGTTCAGAATGACCGCCGCCATCAGCATACCGTCCCCTCGCGGCATCCCCAGTCCAGCACACACGCCCTCGTACTCGGGCGCATATGGATCCGTACAGTCCACACCCGAGTGTCTCCAGCCGCACTCATACGCCTCGTCGCCCATGCCTCCACTCTTGGCCCTCCCAGAGTCCATATTCTCCCCAAGCTCCACGCCAACGTCCTCGCCCTCGGCCATGGCGCAAGCCCTGAACAAGGGACCCAGCCTAATACGCCGAGTCTCGCGTGGAGCTCAAGGCATCCCGGGCAAGTTTCGAAGAGTCGGATCCAACTCTCACCGTGACAAGAGCTCCGGTCCGGTTATAATGCGCAGAAGAAGTGACAGCAGGACCGCTGCGGACTCTGCCTTCGACGTGTCAGATCTGGACCTAAACTTCGACGAAGAAGAGGCAGTGGAGGACTTTGGAGAGCCTACCAACGCACTGGGAATCTCCAACAGACCGAGCACAATACCAGACTCGACCGTCGTGGCCCCGGTCCGCAACTCGAGACTCGAAACTGGCACACTGCTGAAGAAGGTCACCAAGAAAGAGCGAAAGGAAATCAACTTGAGATTGGACCAAGACTCGGCCAAGGTGTTCTGGGACACATCACGACCCTCCAAGGCCTTCTATATCGATGACGTGCGTGAAATCCGACTAGGGTCTGAAGCAAAGCACTACCGAGAGGAGTTCGGGGTCCCCGAGGCCTACGAGCGTTATTGGTTCACCATCGTATATTCCGACACAAGTCGCTCCAAGGGCAAGATAAAGAGCATGCATTTGATTGCCCCAGACACCGGGACATTCGAACTTTGGACCCGTACTCTGGAAACGGTATCTCGCAATCGAATTGATATGATGGCAGGCCTGCTCGGATTTGCGGAGAAGAGCGCAAAGCTGGTCTGGCAGCGCGAGATGAAGAAACGCTTCAGCGGCATCGACCATATTGCAGAGGATGAATTCATGGACCTCGAAGGCATCCTCGAGCTGTGTCGCAGCCTTCACATTAACTGCTCGGAGAACACCATCCGTGCTTACTTCCAGAAGGCCGACATTAACGAATCAGGCAGTCTGAACCAAAAGCAATTCTTATATTTCGTGCGCAGACTGAAAGAGCGCAAAGACATCAAGCGAATCTACAAGCAACTTGTACCCGACCAGCACGCTGAGATCGGTAAGGATTCTTTCTTCGCCTTCTTGAAGAACGAGCAGGGAGTCCACCCGGAGACTAACGTCCAGCATTGGACAGCCGTCTTCGAGAAGTTTGCACGTGCCACCAAACCCAAATCAACACCAACAGACGGTGGCGACATTCCTCTCCCACTCACGATGAACTTTCCTGCGTTTCAAACGTACATGAACTCATCGTCAAACTCCGTCTTCATTCCGGCGGATCCCCAGCTGAACCACAACCGGCCCTTGAACGAATACTTCATCTCAAGTTCTCACAATACCTATCTTCTAGGACGCCAGGTCGCAGGCGTGTCTAGCACCGAAGCCTATATTACCGCGCTCCAGAAAGGTTGTCGGTGCCTCGAGATCGACTGTTGGGACGGTAGCGATGGCAAGCCCATTGTCGTACACGGACGAACTCTCACCAAGAGCATATCGTTTCACGACACGATCAAAGTCGTGAATAAATATGCCTTCTCCGAGTCACAATATCCATTGATTCTCTCGCTTGAAGTCCACTGCAACCCCGAGCAACAGATCCTCATGGTCAAGACAATGCACGAGGAATTCGGAGATAGGCTTCTGCTCCAGGCCTTGGACTTGGACTCCACAATTCTACCACCGCCGGAAGAGTTGAAGGGTAAAATTCTCATCAAAGTAAAGGCCGCTTCAGAGACACTTGATGTCAAGGCCCTGGCGACTGAGCTCTCGAGTCGTAAGCGTGATCGCAGCTTTAGTTCGCCCTGGTCTCGTCCAGTGCAGCTAAACGACAGCATCATCCCAAGTTCGCCGCTCATCTCGAGCCCCCCCTCGATGAGTCCGCCCGAGCGTACTCACTCCTTCTGGGCATCTCCTCGGACCTCAACCACCTCTACCAATGCCACCATTCCAACTTCGGCTCACATCAGCTCCGCCGAGGACAGCGACAGTCCACACGCGACGGCGGCCGAAGACAAGAAGAAGATCAAGAAGACCAAGACAAGCAACATCACGAAACTACTCGGCGACTTAGGCGTGTTGACACGCGGCTACAAGTTCACAGATTTCGATTGCCACGAAGCCAACACTCATAACCATGTCTTCTCTGTCAACGAGCGTACGTTTGATCGACTCACAAAGCCAGGTACACGCACAAAGCAACAACTTGAGGAGCACAACATGCGCGCCCTCATGCGCGTGTACCCCGCCGGCCATCGCATCAACTCTTCCAACTTTGAGCCCCTAAAGTTCTGGCGACGCGGAGTCCAGATGGTTGCACTGAATTGGCAAACATACGATCTCGGACAGCAACTCAACGAGGCTATGTTCGCTGGAGGCGACGATCGAACGGGTTATGTTCTGAAACCTCCCGAGCTGCGCCTTGAGAGCCCGAGTCCCGTTGTCGGTCACAAGCGGGCACCCAAGAAGGAAGTCAAATTCAACGTGGAGATCATCTCTGCTCAGCAACTTCCTCGTCCAAGGGGCCTGGCCCCAGAGGCCAACATCAACCCGTATGTCGAGTTCGAGATGCACTGCGCAGAAGACATGGGGCTGAATGCAATCGGAGTGGGAGGCCAAGATGCTTCTGCTCCCAATGGGCACTCCGGCATTGGGAATCCACTTCGGAAAAGGACGCGCATCGTAGAGGGCAATGGGTACAATCCCGAGTTCAAAGACGAAATCTCAATGACAGTCAAGACACGCTACCCCAGCCTCGTTTTTGTGCGATGGTCTGTTTGGAACTCTCTTGATGCGCGCAGCACCGATCACGCCCCCTTGGCCACCTTCACTGCCAAACTCGGCAGTATCCAGCAAGGATACCACCACCTTCCTCTCTTCGACAGCAATGGCGAGCAATATCTGTTTTCCACGCTATTCTGCAAGATCAAGAAGCAGGACATTGTCGATGCCCGCCCGGAGCCGACCCAAGCGCTGAGTGACTCCCGTAGGTCGTCCATGGAGCCTATCAGCCCCCTGCTAGAGTCCTCGCACTGCAAGCCCAAAGGCAGTTTTGTCAAAAGACTAATTAGCCGGAATACGGGTGACCGCAAAAAAAAGAAAGATGAGCGTACCAGTAGCGAGTCCAAAGAGTCGGATCTGGAGCTCGCCAGTCGCAGCAGCACCTTCGAACGGTAGCGCAACTTTGCTGATGTACCACCCTGCTCCAGCTGACGACGACACTGACGGGGCCTTCGCTGTCAGCTCGCGCACCATTGGAGCAAGGATTATCTTCTTGTACTATACCACTTCCACTTGTCGAACGGGTAGCTCGAGCCGCATGCCCTTTTTGGACAGCGCCCAATTGCCGAAACAACCGTCTGTAACTTACTATCTCGACGTCACCCGCCTCGGCAAAATCCGGTTTTTTTGTTTCCTGTTTTCTTTTGTTTTTTTTTGGTTTGATCTGTCTGGCTATTTCGTTAGCCAGCCCTCGATCGTTTGTTAGCTCGAGCTTATACCCTCCATATACCGTTGTCCTTTCGTTCGCGTTTCCTTCATTGGGTTGGGAGGACTGCGGTCCGCATCTGGGATATCCTATAGACTTTTTTTCCTTGTGTCATGGGGGCACATGGGCTTCATCGCTCTCCGGCGCTGTACTCTCCTACATTTTCCTATGTCACCATACCACGTACCATCTGCCGGCGATGCAGAGGTCCTGTTGGAACGCAAACGATGCCACGACCCACATTACAATTTACCCCCCCCGGCGACCTCTCGATGAGCTTGGGTATAATTATCGTATTGGGTGGCTATTTGATTGCGCTTTTTTGTTTTTTTTGTTCATTCACGTTCACTTGTTTCTTTTCCTTCCTTCACCGACTCCGGCGATGCCGCTGTTTAGGTCTGGGCCTCGAAGCGGGGCTTTTTTTACGCCGTCGACAGGCATGTATGCGGGCATCTTGAGTCGAGCGACTGAGGCATTTTGTTACCTTTTTTTTATTGTCGTGGGGCTGGACTTGGAATACACGGGCCCGGGAATGGATATTCCACCCCGAAACCCCTTGATGGGATGGTTGTTGAAGCCTGTGGCTCTTCTATCTATTCTTTTATGCTTTTGCGCACGGCAGACAAAGACCAAGGCAAAACATATATGGACAGACAGATCAGAAGTATCTTGATAGACAATGATACCACACCGCTTCGGTAATGAATGCACATTCCTCGGCAAAGTCTGGGATTTTTCAGATTTTTACTACTTTTGACTATTTTCCCGACTGTTCGACATTTTCGCTTTTGCTTTTTTGCCTTTCTGTGCTGCGGTGTGACTGCTACCTCAACACGGCAAGAAAGAAAGAAAAAATTTCTCGGTCCCTGTCCAAATTTTTTTTTTGCGTGTCGGAACCGAGTCCAGGGTGCAATGTACTATTGGAGAGAGGAAAAAACAGCGAACAACGAAACAAGTTCTGAACGGCTGCCACGTCTACAACATTGCGCTCTGATCCCTCCCCTTCCCATGATCCTTCTCGCCACGCTATGCTCATGCTACGCTACACTACACCACCGCTCTTCTCCGCCTCCTCCTCCGCCTCCTCCTCCCCCTTCCCTTTCTTCCTCCTTCCTCGCTCAACATGCCATTCCACTCCCACCTCCCAAAGTAGGAAATAGTATCCCTCCCGCCTCCTTCCCTCCCCTCGAGCCAAGGGGCGCAGACCCCCCGACGCCCACCCGACGACGCAG